>WTSP01027513.1:0-17121 GCA_025331215.1 Actenoides lindsayi | reverse complement strand
GCACGCCCCCCCCCCCCCCCCCCCCCCCCCCGCGCGCCGTCGCCCCCGCCCCCCCCGCCAACCCCCCCCCCGCTGCGGGCAAAAAAACTTTTCGAAGAGGGGGGGGGGGGGGGGGGGAACCCCAAAACAAACAAACAAGCAAGAAAATAATCAAATTACTAGGAGCGAAGGCTGGGGCTCGGCCCGCGGAGCAGGCAGGCGACGGCTGCCCTGTCCTCCCTCCCTCCCGCCCTCCCCCGGGCCGGCCGCCGCTCTCCTACCTGCTGACACAAAGTGAGGGTGGAGCAGCCGGAGCCACCGCCCCCCCGCGGGGCCGGGGCCGGGGCCAGGGCCGCGGGCTCCCCCTCCCGCCCCGCCGCCCTCAACGCGGCTCCGGCGGCCCGGGGACGAGGGAAACGGTGCACGGGACGGAGGGGAGCGAGCACCCAGCGGGGGAGCGGCCTCACGCCCCGCTACTGCTCCGGGCCCGAGGAACCGCGGGCCTGGGGAGGGCTCCGGCCTTTCCCTGCCTCCGGACGGTTTGGATTCAGTAGCCCCTTTTTGCTACGGTGAGGAGGTTTCAGTTCAGGCTGATGTCAGAGGTCTGGAGTTAGCTCTTCTCTGACATCACCGAGAGGTGAATTTTACTGTACGTTAGCCCCATAACCTCCAAGTAAGGTTGCAGCTGGAAATCTGGTGCAGACACAAACTGCCACGGGGCACACAGACCCTCCACCGCTCCCAGGGCACCTTATCCAGGGGTGGTGTCGAGCCACGGCAGGTGGGGTCCACAAAAATTCAGGTGACCAAACTACACCCACAGTATCAAATGTCATAGAACAGTTTGGGTTGGAAGGGACCTTTAAAGATCATCCAGTCCAACCCACCTCCAAGCAGACATCTGCAACTAGAGCAGGTTGCGCAGATACCCCGCAACCTCACCTGGGATGGTTCCAGAGATGGGGCATCGACCACCTCTCTGGGCAACCCTGGCCAGGGTCTCCCCACCCTCATATTTTTCTTTTTAACTGCTCAAATACTCTCACTCATTCCGAAATGAGGAGGAGAAGGATTTGACCGTAAGCACCCAGCCTCTTGCCATTCGACTAAAATTGCACTGCAGAGTCATAACATAAGATTGAGAACAACAAATTTGAGGACAATCACCATGGTCACACTCCCACTTGCTCTACCTAAAAGCATCCCCAGTTTGGACTGCTGGTGAATAATTAAAGGTTGTGCCTCAGTTCATCCTACCGCTCAGCGTTCACTCACGACATCCTGACCACAGACACAGAGCTCTGGAAGCCATAACCAAGGTGGTCCTGGTAAATTCCCACTGCTCCTTTCTTGTGCATTTTGCTCAGGACTGGCTCTAATTAGTTACAAAAGCAGTATGAACATGCATGAAGCCATTAAATGTCTCTTTTAAGTGCTCTTCCACGTGTATTTCCCTAATAACACATAGAATCTGCCCCCTTTGTCCCTCAAACAGTATTTTAACAGAAATACAAATAGTTTTCATAGCTATACATCTACTATCAGTTTAAATACAACCCTATTTTAAAAGCTAAAAGAATACTTTGAAGGCCTACTTAAAACAAAGTACTAAAATAAATATCTTATCATTACAAATGCCATTAGAATCAAAAGGAAAATATTAAACCAGAGGAATTCGCCATGAATGTAAAAGATCAGCAGCTGTCACGTGTAATGGATACCCGCCCCAAAAGGATACACTTGCTGCTGAAACAGAGCGTTGGTTTAGGAAGGAAGAGCATTTCCTGGTTAATCACTCAGAAAATTAGCTCATCTTTCCTAGAGCTGCTCTCCTGAAATCCCTGACCCATTCAGACCCAGAATCTTGTGACTTTCCTACGCTTTTGTTTCATGCACAATTCCCAGTAAAGGGCCACGGTACAACCTCGAGCAAAGGCAGGGAGAGCACCAAACACCATCTATGCCGAGCCTACTGTAGCTCTCAACGACATGAAACGAAAAGATTCCAAACCACGCCACTAAAACCAATTTGCTGCCCGGGGAGAAAGTTTTGAGAGAGTTTTTAATGCTTCCTGTCTACAAAAAGTTCCGACTTTCCCTATCAAAAGAATACAAGCAGCTAAGTCCCTACTTCATGTTCAACACCGACCCCTAGAAGCTTTATAAATTGACAGCTAGAAAACGCAATGAAAAGGTGAAGACTAACACCATACACAACACTGAAATGAAAGGGGGAGGAGGAGGGGGGGGAAAAAAAGAATGTGTTTTTTTTTTTTATTTAAAAACACAGCTGAAATGATGGAAAGCGGCTGTGGTGTGCAAAGCCCTGCCGCTGGAGCCTGCCCAGGGAACCCAGCTGGCAGCTGCTGCACATTTTCACATACTTGTCACCCACTTCTCACTCTCTTGTTTCTTCCTTCAGAAAGAATCCCCGCTTGCAAGCTCCGTCTTCCAGCAGATGGAGATCTAGGAAGAAGAGGGGATACTGAGTAAATATTAGTCCTTGTGTAGGTTTCACTTGGCAGCGTACATAGCAATTGTACTTCTACCAGCTTCTATGAAATACAGCCCGAAAGGCAGACAGGAACTTGAGAATTTGAGACTTGCTGTTTAAAGAGCATGGATATTCTTTTAAATTTTTTTTTCCCAAAACTTTAGATATAAAACAACAACAAAAATACAACAAAAGTGCTCCCATTCTTCGAGTTACATTATTTATACGTGCACTCACTACCATGGGCACCAACTGCCAAATGTTAATCACTGTAAAATCCTGGCAGTATCTACAGAAATGCCCATTCTGCTCATGAAATACACCTTCATTTATCTACAAAAAGCACAATTGCCTCAAAGTAGGCCAAGGTCTGAGAAAAAACTCGTGGGGTCACAGGCAGGACAAAAAGAAAAAAAAAAAAAAAAAAAAGAAACTCCTGACTTAAAAATGACCTTGATCCACAGCAAAATGGAGATACTTCCAATGTATGGCCAGATCTTGGAGGTGAAGAAAGTGAACAAATGCCCTGATACAGCACTGCCACTGCAAATGTCACCCACGAGAACTTTAATCCCTAAACAGACACACTCACAGCTCAGGAAAACAACTCCAGCCCTTGTTCTCTTTCTAGACTAGAAAGTTCCTGCCCAACAGGCACCAGTTCTGCATTTTCTGACATTTGCCTCCTGCCAAAGCAGACTCTGCTGGGAACAAATCTTGAAAATGCATAAGGATGAAGAAATGAGGGGGACGAGGGACAGTGCGGCTCAGGACGATGTGAAGTTAGGAGACAGTGTCTAACATCCACCCAGCCAAACCCACAGCCTGCCAGGACACGTCATCTGGAAGTCTTTCATTGAACATATCACAAAGTAAAGCACGGAGCTGCCACTCAAAGTCCTCAAGGCAACTTCATTTTGGGCTTCAGACAGGAGATGTTGAAGAGCTCAGAGCCCAGCCTGCCCCCACGTTAACTCTGAACGCCTTTGCAAGAGGTCTCACTGTGACCTACTAGAAACACTAAGGAACTAAATGAAATTATTTTTGGCTGAAGGTGCAGGAAACAGTTCAAGCGAAAGTTTGATAGCACGGGAGACCTTGCCTGAATGAACATTTGCCCTTAGCAATTGCACAGTGACACCACTGCAGTGGCACAGGGTTTGGTTCCGCACCCTCTGTTGCAGCCTCTGGCTCCCAGAAGGACTCACAAATAGTTGTTCTGCTGCTACCAAAGAAAAGGGGGTCCCTCTGCCAAATTATCAGGTAAAGAGACAGCCAGAGCATGAGGAGTAGAGATACGGTTAAAGCAAACACTTGCAGTCATACAGACACAAAGGAGGGTTCTTCACCCACTGTGTAATTAACCCCTGTTGATGACATTCCCTTACAAAAAGCACTGTGGATGCTAAATGCATGGCTCAAGAAAACCTGCTAGAAAAATTAACTGAAGAAAATTTTACTGAGGTCTTTTCTACTTAATAGTACAAAAATGCCAAAGGTACTGTTGGAGACTGGACAATGGACCGGAGAAGACTTTCATATAGGCCCTGTGTTGCAGGACGTCCTTAAAACTCGTTCACTAGAATTTAGCTGAGAAAGTTGGTCAAGAACATTGTTTTTCATTTTAAAAGAGAGAAACTATTTCAGTGATGTATGGTGCTGTGGAGATGGGCTGGCAGCTGTGGAGGGAAATCCCAGAGACCGTGGTTTAGTGAAAGGATGGTTGTCTGTCCTGCTACAGAATAGCTGCAAGATACAAAGAAATCCAGTGCAGCTCTCCAAAGTAATGCCTTCTCCAGGAGGGAAGGTTTGATTCAGCCCAGAGCTGCTCCCAGTCACAGAAGTGACTTTTCCTTCCATTTTCACCACACTGGCCTTTGGTACCACACTATGTTGGCTCTTGCTGTGAGGTATCTAGAACTTGGTGTCACCACACAACAAAGAAAAGGGAATCACGTCAACAACCTACTGAAACAGATGTAACAAAGGGTTACAGGAGATGTATCAAAGGGCAGGCTCAGGAATGAGTACTCAAAGAAAAAGAGGAGAACAGACAGGACTCGACCACATTCAGAGGATAAGTTGTGAAGAAACACCTGGAAATTGTCATGATGCAATATTTTAGCACAGAAACATCAGGGAAGAAGCTGTTTCCAAAGGCTGGCAGAGGAAAGGCAGCACTGACAGACAAACGCACAGCCTGCGCAATAGAAGTCACCTTCTATTTAAACCTGTCTGCTTCAGGCTGACAGCTGAAATGCAGGTGATGGGCTGTGCCAGCATTGAGGCTTCTATCACAGGACCAGTTTATTATGGGCCAACTGGAGCCTGACCACATTTGGCTCGGGTGTGCTGCCTGTCTCTACCCTCTACGTGCACACCGAGCCCAAAGGGTACGGACGGTGGGAAATGCGGTGATCCCAGCCTGCATTTCCAGAGAGTAGACTCAATGCTAATTGTTGCTAATTAGCATCAGCGTAACAGTGTTTCATCTCCGTGGAACAATCCCATGGAAATACTTTCCAAAACGTTCCTGTGCATACCTTCACAACGAGCATATTAAGCAAATGTTTTGCTTTAGATGTGAAAGCTGAGAAGTTTGCTAATTATCCACAATACCAGGAAGTAATGGAACGAGAACTCTCAATTCTGTGTTTTAAACAAAAGCCTGACTCCTTTCAAGACAGCATCCAACCTTTTTCCTCAGCTTCCTGACAAAAAGACTTTATTCCTTACTTAAATGTTTGAAACTGATGTGCGTTATGAGCTGAATTATTAACTAGCATCATTATCTGGAATCTAGAAACTACCCTTTGAAGTGAGCAACAGCTCTTCAAACTCTACAATCAGCTCTTTGATGAACAGCTGTCAGGGAAATAGCTGCTTAGGAGACTTGCAGGCTGCACCAACCTCTCCTCTAGCACGGACCCAAAGTGCTCTTTGTGTCCTCTTATTGTCTCTCTACTCTGGGGACATTCAGGTTACTAGATTTGCGAGTTGCTTGGCCTCAAATGTTCTGCAGTTTGTTTTTCTCATGTGCATCAGCTTACGTATCAGCAGGCTGCTACAGAATTTTAGCAATTTATTTAGTGATCCGAGACAAAAAGGTTGGACTTCTACACTGACTTCATCAGTGCAGTGGGTTTTGTCCCCTGTTACTTCAACAGTCACCTCATTACTCACCGTTTCCTTCGTAGCACTGTCACCCTCCAAACCTATCTGTGGACTTCATCTCAATATTGTGACATCCAGGCTTCTGACACAACTCCCAGAGCATCAGGTTTTATTCACTGATATAATTTATACCCTTTCCCACATACAAGTAATTAGCATATCTATAGAAGCCTGTTGGTAAGGACTCCAAGAGGTTGTGCCTTCAGTTAAAATATTGCACTTGTACAGTGAAGTACTTGCACTGCAGACAGTAACCAAGCTATTCTGATCTCCCCAAACGTAGGATTCTTCTTACCAGGGGACTCGTCCTTGCGTGAACTCTGGCTTCTTTTCCCACATCTGGGTTTTACAGATGAATCTTTCTCTTCTATGGATTTGTTCACAGGCTCAGTTCCTGAAATGAATTGGCTCTCTTCCGTCCCTGATATACTGGATTCACATTCAACACTGGTATTCTCCTTAGAAAAACAAACAAAAACCAAAAAAAACCAAAACCAAAACCACAAAAACAAAGATCACTCAATATTTTCTTGTCATTGCTTTAGGGACAAAATAATAAACTATTCTTTCTCCACTCCAAAAGGACATCTAACAAGTGTTGAACACTGCCTAGATGGTTTACATAATAAGTGGTTTTAACTCAGAATTAAGGTTACCAAATTGAAATTCAACCGCTTACAAAATGCCGTATGAAGCAGAACACGAAATCAGAAAGCTCGACTATACAAAGTGAGGGTAACGTGTCCTCACAGGCTGAGCTTTGCCCTCAGTTCTCAAACTAGCTGTAAGAAATAAGGCAGAAGAAACCCAGGTGCTCTCATCGTTACAGACACGTGGATCAGTACCGACAGATCTAGCTCGGGCAACCCAACAGAGCCAGGAGATGCAAAACTACACATGCCAGCCACACACTGCTGCTTGGGAATCTCACCCCACCCCATCCAATTGTTAGGATGTGAAATTACAACGTGTTGCTTGCTTTTTGGAGCCCTCTGCTGCTGCTCCATATGTATTTTGCAGGCAACCATCAACTGAACTGGTGCATTTCCATGATCATGACCATAAAAATTCTGTAGATGTAAAAAAACCCCCAAAACCAAACAAAAAACAACAACACAAAAAAAGCCAAACACACACAAAAAACCCCAAACTACCAAGTTCTGTTTCTGTTGCACTGAGGAAGTAAAGGCTCAAAGTTAAGCACTTGGGACTTAGACAGAAAGATGTTCTCACTGTCACCTGTTCCAAAGTATTCATCTCCTCTGCAAATATCCCATCATTTGATATCCTAAAGACAAATGATTGTTTAAAACCTGCAACATTTCCTTCCATTAAAGCAGAAAAAACAAAAAAGGTTTGTAAAACTGGTACGTGCGAGTTTAGAGAGGACAAAAGGTCATCGTGCTTGGTAATAAGACCCTGGTAATTCCAAAATTCACACCCTCTGCCTCGATCCTGTCGTTACTCTACGCTAAAGATCTCCAAGGCAATGTGTGTGTATATTAATAGAGATCCATACACCTTCTTTGACAAAGTTGTTTAATATTCAGCAATGCCTGTGTGAATACAGTAACTGAATGCTCCAGAGAGGGCCAGTTCCCCCCAGCACACCTCCTGCACTCGCCAGGTACCCCCCCTTTGCTGATGGATCTGTTCTTTGACACGTGTTGTCTGTAGGTATCACATTAGCACAGTTAATGGGGCCACATGAAAACCTTTTGGCTGGTGAAGCCTTTTGTCCGACATCTGAACCACGACCCCTTCCTGGGCATATAAACAGAGAGAAGGAAGGAGGAACACCTTCACCAGCTAGAATCCAAATGTCCTGAGCGCTGGTCTAAACCTTTCCACTCCCAGTGACGGTGACATAATGGTAACAATTCTACAAATTCCTTTATTTAAAAAAGGAAAAAAAAAAAGAGAACAATAGATACACTATGAACTGAAGAGCTGTATCAGGCAGGGGATGTAGAAATCAAACTGCACCGTTTGATAAACACACCCCAAATGCCTAACGGGGGTAACGATTCCCAAGATACCATTACTAGCCTAGACACTCTGATGAGCAGTTCTACCAAGGACCTGGGGATGCTGCAGTGTCCACGAGGCTCACGACACCTTGGGCTGTGCAGGGATGAGCGTGGCCAAACAGAGTCTTTAATTTCCCCCCTCACTGGTGAGGCTGTACTGGTAAAGTTTTAAGCCAGTGTGTGGAAACTGAAGAGCGGTGACAATACTACACAGATCCCCGTTCAGATTCCTTTTTATCCCTCTGTTTATAGGATCTTACACACCAACTCTTCAGTAATCTAACATGAAAAAGGCCATATAATAAGATTTTCATCCTCATAACATCAGCCTAGCCCACACACATCTGACTGCCAAGATATCTCCTTTTTTTTCCTTTCTTTTGCCTCCCCCCCTTTTTTTTTTTCTTTTTTACTGTTTGTTGTTGTCTTTTTTTCCCCCCAAAGTGAGCATGCTTCTGACCATGGATTTACCACATCTGTGGCGAGATTCTTTACTCACACCCAGTACTCCTGCAGTTTCAATGTCCCAAACATTGTTTGGCAGAGAATCAAAGCTACCAAAGCTGACAAGATGTGAAAGTTTTGCCTTTTCACTTCAATTATTAAAAAAAATGCCAAATCTGCTGCATCTCACTGATCATGACTTCGGAGGCAGCAACTGGACTACACCTATACCCAGCTGGAACCACAGTGAGAAGCTAAGGTACTAAATGAACAACCACTGAGTGAACCTTCGTTGAAGAAAGGAAGAATTTCAACCTTCAGACAGGAGACTGAACAAAACAGAGGCAAATTCCTCTTGATCTAGCATTACAGAAATATTTCCACTTTAAGAAGAAAATAAAGTATTTCTTATGAGTAGGAGTGGAATAAAATACACCCATTAAAGGCTAAAACCTGTAGAAGTCTAGAACAGGAATTCACTGAGGTGAAGAGGACAACATTGGATCTGAACTATTGAATGTACAAACTCTGGTCATGTAAAGAATTGCTCTTTAATTTGGAGTCTTTTAGGAAACCAGAATAAAGCAGGTTTCTACTAAACTGTTAGTTCTATGAGGAAGACAGCTCAAGGCTTAACAGCTGTCACAAGAGCAATTAAATGCTAGGAAACCTTGTGAAAGAAGAGAACAAACCAGCAAACATCTTTGTGGATACTTTTCCCACAACATCAATGCTACCTTCATTTCAGAAAAGGATGCAGTAGAAATGGGACAAAGTTGAGAACAAACTGAAGCTAACCAGAGGTGCAAAGCCACTGTCATGCAGAGGAAGCCACAGTAGGACTGGGGAAAAAAAAAAAAGACTCCTGAAGAAGCAGCTGTGCTAGGAGACCTGTAACATCACAAGTGACATGCAGTAAGTGGTCGGGGATGGCAGCTGAAGGTCTCTTCAGAGAGAAGCCAGGAAGCATCACATGAGGCTGCTAACAACCGTGCTCGAAAGGAAGCTCTTCGTGCAATAGATCATGAACAATGTATCTGCTTGGCCAGATCACCCCATCTACTAAAAATGACATGGCTTCAAGGGTTGACTTCAGTCCACAGAAGAGAAGCATAGAGTAGGTGTCATTCCAAGTCCTCAAGCTGAAAGCAGCTGGAAGGGCTAAGAAGGAATGCCCTCTTCCATGTGTGTGCCTTGTTCTTGCTCTTCCCTACGTATCACGTTACAGCCATTGTCTTCAGACTTGACACTGGGCAAGACAGATCTTTGATCTGACCCAGCAGAGCTGTTTTGATGGTCTTTTATTAGCACTGGAGGAATTTGCTCCTCCTCTGCTCCTACAGAAAGGAATAAAACCATCTTCTGTGCATGGCCACTATTCTGTCCTAAGGTTGCTCTGAATTACTTGGCACTGACAGCTACTGAAAGCCTCCAATGGCCTCCAGACTGGGGATAAGGAAGATGGCAAACTGTGCAGGAGCCTGATGGCAGTACAAGCACAGAAGTCTTCTCTGGAGAGTCCTGCACGCGCCACGATCCCAGGCACACGGGGGGCAAGTTAACCTTGCCTCTTGAGTTTGGGAAGAGGGGACTAGTTAGACTATTTCTAACAAAACCAGGATCTGTCAAACAAAAAGCCTAATAGTCCCTGAATTCCTTTTCAACTCAGGATAAGCCCCAGTTATTTAACCAGTTAACATCCAGGACCGACATCAGGATTCTCACCAATCACACAAGTAATGGGACCTCAAAACCAAAACATCTCCCCCCCCAAACAACTGCTGGGTTCACACGCTTAATCCTTCTGCTCTTCACAAGGGAGTTTGTGCCACAAACTCCAAAAGCCCCCAATAGTAGAAAAAATGTACCTCAAAAAGATGCAGTTCAAAAGTTGTCAAGACTGACAATGTTTCAATTGTGGTCAACACTTAATATAATGGGTGGACACTAATTAAGGAGAGAAAAAGGAAAACAAAACAAAAAAATCACTACAATCCAATCTGTAGCCTCTATTCACTCCTGGGATAAAGCGGCAGGGAAATACTGTGCTGATGGTTGTGGGTTGCCAGAACTGACCTAGTAAGAAGGGATTTACACCACCGGGCACCTCTGGGTTGCTCACAGCAAGGACTACCTGCCAGCAATCTCTGCCCAGACACACCAGCAGTTTTTGACAGGGAGTTCCTGGTCAGAGCTGCATTATCAAAGCAACCACTAGTAACTGGCCTACATCTCGTTTGACTCCACACACTGCCCGTGGACTTGTGCCTCCAAGCAACTGATTTTCACTAGACCCTTTGGAGAGTGTATTTATATTACCTTTCAATCCAACCACAACACCACCCTTGCAAACTCCTTTGGAATCATTTGCTATCCCAAAAATTGATCTCAGTCTTCCAAGATAAGAAGTTTCATTGTGACTTCCAATCCCTCAAAATGATCCTCATGTCCTGGATGCAAAAGCAGTTCACGATGAAAGTGAAAGGACCAAGATGCACCATGTGAAAAATAAATACTAGAGTCTCAGTGGCATGATTGGGCAGTGGCTATTTATATCCTTACACCAACATGTTACCCTGGCCATCTTGGGTAAGCTTACATAGGAAAAAAAAAAGGATAACAAAAAAAAAATTACAAATAAAAGACAAAGGTTGATATTTGCAAGACAAGAAACTGGATGATCAAGCCTGGTAGGTCAACCCTTTTTCAACATACATAAGCATAACTTGCTTTGCTTGTCCTCTGTGAGGAAAAAAAAAAAAAGTAAATGCATTACACTGCAATAGAAAAGGAAACCCTTGCATTTTCACTTCAGATCTTTTGATACTTGATAAGCCAGGCCCTCCAAATAAGGTGCAGTTTCCACCAGAATTGTAGGAAGCACTGACAGTAAGTACTGTCGTTATCTTTAATAGGACATCTCTGAGGTGGGGCCAATTCCAAAAGCCACCTTAGTTGTTTCTTTTCATTCATCAAATGAAATTCAGGACTGCAGAAAGCTGTCTGGGACAAAAACTTGGAGCCGTTTCCCAGTATGTTCATAATATTAAAGAATCCCTTTTTGTCCAGGCAAGGACATTCTTCAAAGATAAACACAGACTCGTTAACTAAAACGAATTCTGGTGAAGTCAAGCAAAAAACTTATACAGGAAAGGAAAAAAAAAAAAAAGCACTCTGCTGATGAGGACACCCACTATGCTGCTAACTTGAATTACAAAACTACCCATTTAACGTTCACCGGTTCTTTGAAATAGATATTTGTAAACCACATTACTTCACTTTCTCAAGCAGATCCATTTTCACATTCAGATCCTTTGCTGCAGAGGTGCGGAAACCTGCAGCTCATTCACAGAGTCTCCTCCTCTTTCACCTGGCTTCAGCGGGCTGCACTCACCGGGAAAAAGCTGCAGCGGGTGTAGGTCGAAGCTGCAGGACAAGCACAGCCAGGCAGAGGATCTGTGTGGGCAGGTGGGGAACGGCACTGCAGGGCAGCTGCAAGGAGTCAAACACGGTTATCACGCTTCCAGAACTCGTGTTCGGTGTGCAGAGTTCTGTCGCTCGCTTTGATTGAGCGGTTCGATAATCACACAGCAAACTGAGTTCCAGAAATGTATCATTACCTCCCAAGTCTTTGCAAGATTGATTTCTTCATCGTAAAAAAAAATATCCTAAATATGTAAATGTATTAAAATATATATATTGTAAAATTAATACACACACAGGGACTTCATAATCAAAGTTTTTTTGTATCTTCGTTATCACGTTTTTGATTTGGCTGCTTGACCTTCTCATCACAATATACCACAGAAAGTGGATTCCCATAGGAGGAGCCTGGATGTTCATACACACACACACACACACTGAAATTAAACAGTGATTTTATTCTAAAATGCAACTTTGTAGATGAGGCAGTATCCACAGATAATATTTTTTGGTGACACGCAGAGAATATTTAAATGTCAAGGCATTATTGCAGGAGAGATAAACTCTAAAATGTGCAGTCATTCTGAGAGAGAAATCCTTGATCAAATCAAATTTAGCCCAATGTTCATAATAAACAAAAGTAATAACTTGAGAGGGCAAACAATTTATTTGCAACGCTTGACCCTTCCATGGGATTTCATGAGAGAGTTGCTATGATAACCACTATGGTTTTTTAAAATCTATACCCGTTGCCCTTTTTAATATGATGCTGCTGAATTTTTGTGTGGTTTGGAGCAACAAGCACAGGAGTTTATAGAATGGTTTGGGTTGGAAGGGACCTTAAAGATCATCTAGTTCCAACCCCCTGCCATGGACAGGGACACCTCCCACTAGACCAGGTTGCTCAAAGCCCCATCCCACCTGACCTTGAACACTTCCAGTGATGGAGCATCCACAGCTTTCCTGGGCAACCTGTTCCAGGGCCTCACCACCCTCAGAGCTCACACAGAAAGAGCTAGTGGACATCCTTCTAATGGATCAGACACGTTACTGCAAAAGCCAATTCTGAGCAACCGTATGATGAAATCTGGGCATCTTTCAGAAGAACGTTCTGTGACCTGTGAATATGTTACAGTTCTGGATATTGTCAAAAAAACTAAATGATATCTGGGTCTCACTCACTGGAAACTCTAAAGGTTGTTACTAACCCAAGTAAACCACCAACGAAAACTTTTGGAGGGATATTGTAAAAACAACTCAAGAGAGCAATGCCAAAGGAGAGATTTCTCATAACCTGCAGGAGTGATTCTAAGGGAAACCAAACACATATTACAAAGAACTTATTTTCTAAGAAAAGGAAGGACCTGAAGGGAAAAAGTGCTTGAGAAATTGCAGGTAAATGTAAAGCATTAAGCCCAGATCATATGCTGTAAAAGGCTACAAGTAAAATATAAATGACAATATTTTTACAGGAAGCAGAGAGCTTGGAGCAAAAGCAACTCATTAATCAAAGTGTTGTGTTTGTAAATCAGAGTGAGAAGAACAAAAGTAACTGAAGAAAAATAAAAGACTAGACAGATGACTGTTTCTGAATGGCTCTGAAACGCAGAATGTTGCATACAAAGAACGGTTTGCACTCACCAGAACTGGTTTGAGGGTTTTTTTGCCAGCTTACAGGCTACGGCAGTGACTGCTCTAATAGCAACTGCATCTGTGGGAATACCATGGGGGACACAAATGTCATCTTAGTGGTAGCCAGTTAAGAAGCAAATCCAGTGTAAGATGGAGGCCACTTTTAGAAAGGTGCCACTCCTCCCCCAGAGTCACAAGAGGAGAGTCACCACGTACCAGAACAACCTGAGAAATAACCTGAACAAAGGGTTTACTGCCAGGCAGCATTATCAAAGGTGAAGGTGTCAATTCATTTAGAATACTTCAAGTCTTCATATTGAATCAAGATTCAACACACCTGCTTCACTCACAAGTTTTTGCCCTCCCCTGTTAATTGGGCTGTATAAATTTCTAAGCCCTTTTGTTGAAAATATAGTGAATCGAGTCATACCCAGAAGAAATTACCAGCTAAAGCACATTCTGTCGCCAGCTGTTATGAAATAATTGACAGTGAGCAGGGATCTAGTTTGCATACTAAGGAGACAGGGCTGAATGGCATCTAACGGAATAAATGAATATTTACTGAATAAATTAAGAAAAAGATACAGCCCCTTCCATCAAACGAGATGGATCCCCATCAAAACAGATTTGGTTTCTGCCAAAAAAAACAAAGAGAAGAGATGTACTTCCGCCCATACAAGCTATGGATGGAAAACGTCACACACTCTTTAGGACACAATATGGGACTATGAAGACTGATTTATGAACATGGAAGTGCTGCCAGAGGGGCTGTAACCAACCCAGCAATGGTGCCCTGAGAATCAGTGGAGATGGCTGTAGAGCACAGTTCACAGAACAAGGAAAGGACTGAACGCTCTGCATCACAAATATTCTTGCACAGCAGTCAAATGACCATATTTGGTACACACTGAAAATATCTTTAGATATCCAAAGAGGTGGCAAAGAAATTGGGCAAGGAAATCAATATTTTTTAAGAGAAGTTATTCAGAAGTACGTTAACAAAAAAAAAGTTAGCAAATAAAAGTTATATATCTGACAGTTGAGTAAGAAAAATTAGAAGGAAATACAATGGAATAGAGAATTAGTTGACACTGGCTGATACATAATGGGGAGGAGTCCATAAGAGTTCTTTTTGTTTAAGAGAAGTCACCCGTCATTGACCTCTTGGAAGACCTCCAGCAGGTAAACAACCATGGGTAACTGTGATCTTCCCAGTAGGATGTTTAGATTTCCAAAAAAAACTTTTAAACAAAGTCATCATCAAAAACTGCTACGAAACCTCTTGTGCTGTTGCTCCTCAGTTAAGGTTGGACATTTACATTGCACTTTGGAAAATTAAACTAATTTTACATGGAAAATGGTGGGTTCTCAGTTGTCAACAACCAGGAACTAGATCGTGGTATGAATAGTAGATAGTTTCAGGAAGATCTCAGCTTGACATTCAGCAGCTGTCAAAAAGACCTCCAAAGTCACAAATGAAACAATCAGATTGTTAGGAACTAATATAAAAGGGAACAGAGAACGAAACAGGACTGTTATTACTCCACTGTATCAATCCATGATTCCCCCACACCTTGACCACTGGGTATATTTTTGGACTCTGTATCTCAATCAGAAAATAAGAGAACAGGTCACAGGGAAGGTGACACTTTCCTGAAGGAAAATTTCTCCTTAAGATCTGTTGGAAATTGAAGGAACACTTCTATCATCTCTAGGCATTCAAGACATTAATGACATTAATAAGTGTTGCTATCAGCTCAGCTGGGCAAAAGGGCAGGAGACTGATGCTCTCCAGCATCTTCTCTCCACTCGAGTTGTGCACTATGTTAGAAATGCCAAGGAAGAACCTTAAGACCATCCTTTCAGTGTGAACTTATGTCAGGTCCAAAAGCTATGCCAAAGAGAAGCTACTCCTCAGACAAGTAGGTCAACGGTCCTCAAAGCTGTGCAGGAAACAAGGGAATGGAGCTGTGTCTGCTGCTGCCAGACCCACGAACACATCGCAACGGGCCAAGATACAAGACCTATGCAAGCTCCAACCCTTTACCAACTGAAAGACTGGTGAAAATGAAGATGATACCCAAGGTCTCTTCAATAACAGAAAACTGGAAAGACGGTGTTGTTTGAATGGAGACTTTTAGGTGGGATTAGCTGCCTTACTGCTACAGAGACTCCGATGTCTAGCTGCTGGCAGCTCCACACGGCCAATGAACAAACAGGCTCCTCAGAAAGGAATGAACTGTCTTCCAAAGGCATATATCTAAGAAAGCTGGAATGACTCAACCTCTGGGAGGTGCCTGTTTCTCTCTACTGACTATATATGTAATCTAGATGACAAGCCCGGGCATATACAACTAACTATTACACATTCAGATGAATCTTAGGCAAGATGAATCCTACAACTAGTTTTACAAGTGCATTACTAATGCATCTAGTCTGCTTTTCTCAAGGGAAAATACGGTGCTATTCATGCTCTGCTAAAAGAGATGTTTTCAGCTTATTTATTTTTAAGAATCCCCTTCTGACCAGGTGAATATTAAGCCTTACAAAGAAAATTATTTAACTGAAGGTCTATCATACAGAATGACACAGCTCCTCCTAAGCTACCACTCACCAGAAAGGTTATCGCGTGGAGATGAACCCTGCAGCCACCGATGGATTCGAAAGGCACAACTGGACCTGCAGTGTCAGATGGCACCAAGAACTAACATGTCTGACAGTCTCCTTGACCAGTTCTTCATTACTGGGACACTCTCTGATAATAAAGCTTTATCGCATTTCTTTGCTGCAATCTAGTCAAAGGTTTAGCAGATAGTTGAAAGCAAGAACTAAACCCTTAAAATGATTAATGGGAAAAGAAGATCCAGATGAGCATCTTTAATTTTACTGCCTTTTCAATATGAATCATGATGAAAAACCAGGGAAATCTTTTTGTGGCTGAAGTTAAGAAACGAGTTTGAATATACATGAAATCTTTTGACAAAGCTCTACTTTGATTTAATTTAATGGGACTTCAAGAGTGAAATGAAAAGCATCAAGAATAAGATTGAACGTATATTCTTTAGTCCCCTCAGTTCTGAAAGATAAACTCACTTATTTTAAGATTAACTATCACTTTCCAAATGAGCTAATCTTGGTGCTGTGCTCTCAAGATGAAGGAAAGCTGACTATTGCATGGGGACATAGGAAGAAATAAGCTTTCAGCATTCTGTACGTTATAATATACAGACAGAAGGACAGCAGAGAGATTAAGGAACAAGAAGAAAAAAAACAGGAACAGAAGAAAAAAAACCAAAATAAAACAACAAAACAAACGACTGAGACAGTCCTAAGTGACCATGAAAATTAAAAGATTTAGAATACTTCCTAGTGAAATGTCAAACTTATCTTCTCAGAAGTACTAATGAATTCACTGGAGTTTTCAAAAGCCTCAGAGTCCACGAATTACACCCTCATTTTTGTACCTTACAAAACCCAGTATGCTTTCATCATGCCCCTCCCCATGTCTCCCACCCAGGAAGATTTTACCTGTACAACACAGTCAATTTATTCTTTAAACTTTTCCTAACTCCAGTAAGAAAGACGAGCATCAGCCAGCTAGAGACCTACATGTTTGTGTCTAAATCTACACTAGTCTCCCTGAACTCCTCTACAGTGAGCACTGCAAAATAGACACTTCCAGGACACGAGTGATCCCATCCCAAGACAAACTCTAAACCAAGCTACATGAATCACGCCCTAGAGATGCCCATTTTCCTTCCCTTGACTACAGCAGGGGGCTGGTTGAGATCTTGACATCCAACCAAACTGATTCTGTGAATTTTAGAAGAGATCTTTCAGATCATCGAGTCCAACCGTTAACTCAGCGCTGCCAGGTCACCACTAACCCATGTCCCTCAGCACCACATCTCCATGGCTTTGAAACCCCTCCAGGGATCATGGGGA
>WTSP01027512.1:25495-101398 GCA_025331215.1 Actenoides lindsayi | reverse complement strand
ACGGACTCTCATTAAAAGCCTATTGCTTACTCTCAACATTTTTTCCTAAGTCCCTCATTTTTCCATTTTACATAAATAATTAGTGGTGATAATTTATTCATCTAAAAGCAATGGATTTTGACTGATTCACAAACAGATGAACGGAAACCTTGAAAACTTCAATTCAACTCCACCAGGAAAGAACTTGTACGAGGAAGGCTTGGGAACTTTTCACACACACACACACACACGTGTATTTCTGCTTTACCATTTATCCCATACGCTTTACTGTGTGTGGTTTACACTGCATACATGTTTTACTGTTTGTACAGTACGCTTTACTGTATATACAGTAAAACTACACTTCAGAAAACACTGTTTTCCTTGGCAGATTCCAGATCAGCAGATTTGGAAGGAACTCGATCGCAGTCAGGGCACGTTCACTTGGAAAATTCAGGATGCTGAACCTCCAGCAGAGGAAGGATGCCGGCACACCAGACCTGAGGGCAAACCCCACCAAAGCAGTGCGGGGAGACGAGGCTGCGCACCCCCCAAAAGGATTCTGGCACACGACAGCCTCACCTAATGAAAATTAAACGCTACGTGGGGAAAACCAGAAGGAGACCGAGCTCGGGAGCAGGGAGGGAAATGAGGACTTACCAGTCCGTCAGCCTGACCCGATCCTCGCCTCGCAAAGCGCAACAACCCCGCGGAGCGGCAGGACTGACAGCCGGCCTGGAGCCGCACAGCTGCCGCTGGCGGGGGCTGCACCCCACCCCCAGAACTCCACCCCCGGAGGTGCCAGCGGGGGCAGCGCGGCCCCGACACCCCGAAACCCTGCGAGGCGGCGGGGCTGTGGCGCGGCGGAGGCTCCGCTCCCGCCACCGAGCAGCGCTCCCCGCCACCCGCCCGGGCAGAGAGCGGCACAAGGGCAAAGGAGGAAAATGATCACCGTGTGGGGAATCCTGCGAGCCCCAAGGGCAAGAAATAGGTGCGGAGGATAAATACAGCGATGATTAGACTCAAACGGCAGGAATCCGGCAGGCTGGCAGGAGATGAAACTGTATCGCTCGGAAGGCGGGGCTGCAGGAACAGCGGGGAGAAGGGCCGGGCTGGGCGGGAGCAGCAGCAGGCCAGAAAGCCTGACAGCCACTACCTGCAGGAGCTCACTAGAGAAGGCGGTGAGGACTGCCTTCGCCACGAAAGCAAAGCCCTTTTTCTCCTTTTTTTTTTTGGCAAGTAACAAGGAGACGATGAGTCTCAAACAAAAAGACAAAAAAAAAAACCACCTTAAAAATTCTCTGAAGAAAACGATTCTGTTGGGAGCCTACCGCAGCTACACAAAACATACCAGCAACCGCTAACGGGGCTCTAAGCAATCTTCCCATCTAAGACTACCAGATGATGTTCAGCACCAGATCCCAAAGATCTAGCTGGAAGTGCCAAATTCCTACCAAGGTGCTTAGATCCTGCTGCTTTCAGCCAGGCTTAATAGGAGGGAAAACTGCAAGCGCTTAGAGAAACAAGATAGCCAGTGGTATCAGAGTTGTGCACTACTTTAGTAGTAGAAAAATTGACCCATCTTTGTGAGTGTCGAGGGAAAGCTGGGTAAAGGAAATAACCTACTCCATTCATCTTTTCAGAAAGCTGCTCTTCGCATTTTTGGCATCCAGCAAAACCTTTTGCTAATAGTTCCAATCATTTGTTTTATATAAAACATGAGCACCTTCAATCTACAGTAATAAACTGAAAATAAGCTCTGAAAAAACCCTCAAAATCGTGCCGTAAGAATTGATGGGGGGGGGGGAAGCTCTCTAAAAAAATCAAGCACAAGATAAATGAAATGCGTTAAGCAAATCAAACTTTAAGTACATGTGTCCTCCAGATATCAGAAAGCATACTGCTGAAAATGAAATGCTTGCAATTCTTTAGAAAATCAGAAGTACAGCAGCAAAGATTGTCTTGGACGTTTTCCTAAACCTACCATTCACCATCAGATTATTTGCATTCTAAGATATTAGCCCTCTAACAAATTTCAACCACATTTATAAGCTTCTTACATGATGCAGTATATCACTATCATTTGTCTGATGGTTCTAGCTAAAATCCCTGAACAGGAATGGCTGTATTGTGTATAATGAATGAAAGGCAAATGCAAAGAGCTCAGAATATAAAATGGCACTGCAGGTCCTGGGCAGGTAGTGAAAATTTCAGGCTGGGTACAGAATGCATGATATATTTTATTTCTTCAAATTTTTAGAATGAGTTAAAGGATAACAGGAAAAGAGAGAAGAAAATAACTGGAGGGGACTGTATGAAAGAACAGCAGCCTTCAACTCAACAGGCAAAAGCAAAACACAGGGGGGTGGGAGTGGTGCACACAGTATGAGCACAAGGCTGACCCTATGACTTCACTAGTTAAGTAGGTCCTGATATTTCTTCTTGCTGCATCCCTGAGGGCACAAATAAAACATTTAAAAAAAGGCTCAGCCAACGTCCTTGTCTTTGGGGTAGAGAGCAATCTGATGATGTACATTCTGTCAGATTTATCAAACCCAAGATACTCTCTGAGTAAGATGGCTTTGTTTATAGCAGTGAAGACAGAACATAGGCAGGCAGGGGAAAAAACGCCAAAGCACTTCCAGGCTATTCACTGGCTCTGATGCTGACCAAAATCACAGCCAGATGTCAGAAGTCACCCAGCCTTGGAGAGGAAGTGTCTAACTGATGCCATAATCTATGGTAACAGCTATGCTATTAGCCAAAGAAGAGGACATTTCCTTTCCATCCCTTTTCTACAGCTTTTTAGTCCAGATGATAACATTGGTTTGTTAGGGTTTGGGCCTCAGTTTCATGACTTATTCTGTTGATCACTTTTCACATTTTTAATGAATAAAGCTCACCAAGAGCAGGGTTAAAAAACAAACACACATACAGTGAAATGCAGCCAAGCTTTCTTAGAACCCGTGGGGAATTCACCTTGCAAATCCAAAATCATATGGGTAAAACCACAACGGCATGGGAGACACCAGCAAAAAAGCAAAGCCTGGTTCCTTCTGCAGCAATGTAAAGGACTGTTATTTACCTCTCTCTGCCTTGTTGGTTGGGCTATGAAGTAGGTCAACACAGAACTTAGTGCACAGCAGGTTGGGGAAAGAGATATAAAACAGATTGCAATGAAAGAAACATCACAATAGCAATGTATTCACAGTGCAACTGGAGCTCAGTGTCAGTGGCATCTACCCCTTGTTACCCATCCTTCTGGCAATAGTTGTGCTGTCTATCTGAAGGAGGGGAAAAAAAAAAAAAAAAAGGTCATGAATACATATTTGCACTTCATTATGTGTGCTGGGAGTATGACTAATCTAAACAGATTTCAAGGAACCCTAAAACTATGGTTCGTGCCACGTTTCCCTCAGGACATCCTCTTGGGGAAACTGGAGACTCTCTGTTCTCAGCACATCCCTGTGGCTGCTGCCTCCACAACCGAGCTCTAAAGTAAAATATAAAAATTGGCAAGAAATGCACCACTAAGGAGAACATGCTGTTTTCTACACTTGGTTTATTTGTGTGTAATTATCAGGACACAACAAAATCTTAAGGAAAGTACAGTCTATGGATTTAGAAGATCTCAAAGGCAGACATCACAAACAAACTGCTTCAAGTAAACAAAAAATAAACTTTAAATCTAGAGTTACGAGTCCTAAGAACTACTACACCAGGTACTGGGAGAACAAAACTACTTTATAAACTATAGAGATCCAAGCAATAGGACCACCAAATAAACTAACCTGAGCATTAAATATGGGAGAGTACAGTTTTCACTAGACATACTGTTAAAGCTTATCACCCTGCATACAAAAAAAGTTATTACCCCGTGTGATACGCTCAAAAAGTACATCCCTGGGGTAATCCAAAGGAACACTGCAAAAAGCTTAAGCTCCAACACACATTACATCCAGCCATCAACTACAACCAAATACTGCTGAACAAACCTTTGCCTTTTCTGACTGCTGTAGAGGCAACTGTGTATTAAGCCATGGCACAACAGATGCTTCTCAAAAGCTTTTTACATACATGTTCTTGCTAAGATATTGTACTATGGTGGTAACGAAGGTGACCCATGTGAAGCAAATCTATGCACTGATTTTTTTTTCCTCATGTTTTCCTTAATTTATATTAGCAGGTCTACTAAACCTTTTTTCCCATGTACTCTACCTTCTTTTCTCTCCCTACAGATTCCACGCTTCATTGCGATCCCTCTGATCACATGTGATATCTTAGGGTACTGTTACCCAATGCCTGCTTTCTATATTTTGACTTGACTGTTGTGAAAATAACTTTCTTTTCCAGGAAGAGCAGCGTTGACTATTCCAGGGAACCAGCTGCAGGAAACCATCAGATGCAACTTGCCACAGGACCTTTGGGACTAGTGGAGAAGGAAAATTTGGAAAATCCTGTGCATCATGATCCTCTCCACCTGAAAAGGTGTCTGAGGGTCATTAATGTACCTGAGCATAATCTAATATAAACTAATATAGGTAACTTAAAGCAAAATAAATTCACCTGCATGCACATTCAGAGATGACTGTCGGAAAAAATACTGAAGTGATCACTCCAGACTGTTTCTAGTTTTCCTTTCTCACTACATTCAAAGCAGATGGCAAGGAAAAAAAAAAAGTAACTGGAAATGAGCAAGAGTGAGATTTACATCCGGTGCTTTTCTGATACACAAGAACCTAACTAATCATAGACACAAAGCTGTATTAGAGGTACAGCCTCAATTCTTATTTCCCCGTGTCATTGCAGCTGTCTTCCTACTTAGGCATTTGGTTTCAGTCAGGGTGTGCAATCCCAGAAAAGATATTTATGCAAATACACGTATGATGAATCTAATCTTATCGCTCTCTACAATTACCTGAAAGGTGCTTGGAGCAAGGAGGGGGACAGCCTCTTCTCCCTGGTGACGTGTGACGGGACCAGAGGGAATGGATGCAAGATGCACCAGGGGAGGTTTAGGCTGCATATTAGGAAACATTTCTTCACTGAAAAGGTTATCAAACACTGGAATGGTCTGCCCAGGGCAGTGGTGGAGTCATGATCCCTGAAGGCATTTAAATGGCGTGTGGACCTGGTGCTCAGGGACATGGTTTAGTCGAAGGTTGGACTAGAAGGTCTCTTTCAACCAAAGACATTCTGTGATTCTGTAATTTTAAAAGTTTTGTTACATCCAGCTGTATTGAACTAGCTGAGCACAAAACTTTGATCATCCAAGGCCAGAAAACAGCTGAAATTTTGTATAATATATTTTTAAGGTTTCAAACTGTAAAGGTACAACAGAAACTGGAACCTAAAGTTAAAATCAGTCTGATATGAAACCTCTGAAAGTCAATGTGTGAGCACTGCCCAGCAGACACTTCTAACTGCAACAGCTACTATTAACATAACTTTACTTTTTTTGTCCCTTTCTTTTACATGGCATGTTGTCTTTTGTCTGATATACTAAACAAATCTATTTTCCATTTAGAGCCAACAAATGGTAACAGTTGGCCAATACTTGGACTTCCCTGAGCAAAGACAGCAACCCACGATGCAAGGATCAGGATACCACACAGCCAGAGCTGTCAGAGGGCCTCTGCATCCCAATGTCCAAGTACAACTGCTGTAGGTGGGCCTCAAAAGATGCAAGAAAGCTGCCTGTGGGGGCCGGGGGCCTGGCAGTAGCTGTTAGAATCAGACCAAATCTCTGCTCCCCAAGGCAAACAGCAAAATAGTGAAACTGCCAAGGAGGACTCATTCCTGCTCAGTTCGTGACCTCTGCAAAAAAAGCAGCAAATTCCATTTCTCCTTTCAAATTAAACATCTACTCTTTATTGCCAAGGAATATGTTTTAATAATCTGTGGTGCTCAAGGTTTGATAAACATCAGAAATCTCTTTACTGCTGTTACATGATACCTGACATACATTTTCCCCCCACTCACAGCTTTGCATTTTCATGCCAACATTACATAAAACGTACTGGACTTCTTTAATGTACTGGTTGGGGCTTCCTTGCAAATACTTCTAAAAGAAGCTGTTCTAGTCCAAAAATCTTTTTTTTTTTTTTTTTTTTTTTTGTAATTGGCTTTTTGTATGGAACGAAGTTCCAGCATGTTCCAGTTGGAAAACCTACATTATTGTTTTTACTTCCAGTAAAAAAAAAAATATGTAGAAACCTTTCACATGTTCATGTCTAGAATGATTTCAGTGGCAAAAAGGGGAAGAAAGTCAGGAATTTTCAATTTGCTTCAAGTACAGAGAACAAAAATATCTGTGCAAAAAGTTGCTAAGTAAATGAGTGCCTATTCTTACTTTGACCATATATATTGTAACTGTCTAAATTATTAAATACCATAACACTCAATCCATGTACCTGTTGTTTCTTTCTCAGATTTGAAAACATACATTTGGTGTCTAGGGAGCAGGACCATAACTGTCAGTCATCTTGAATATCTCCAGGTTGGAATTTTTTTTTATGGTAAATAGTCAAGGCAAGATGAACTACCCAAAAAGTTTAGCAGTTACTTCTTTTCCATCCTTTTTCAACCATCACTAAAGCATACCCTGGATATAGTTCAAGAACTGGAACAATTATTCATGAAACTATGGTAGCAGCAAACGTAGATGGACTATGCAGAATAGCCAACTTAAATAACTACTGTTGATTATGTCTATAGAGGTTTTCAGGAGAAAAAAAAAGTAGTAGTACAATATTATACTGTATTTAAGAAGCAGAATTTCCTCAAGTTTATGGGCTTAAAATCAACAATTAAAACAAGAGGGAAAGAAAGGAACTCTTCTTTAATACAGGGTATTCCCATTGCAAGGCATTCTCCCAGCTCTTTCACAATGTCTTGATTCTGGTTCTTCTGGGCAACAGCATATAAAGGTTCTCTCCTCCTACAGGACAGATATTCCTGTTCTTCCATTTACTGTCAACACACTAGGGGTGGTTTTGAGGCACACTTCTGCTACATCCTCTCCCCCTGAGGAATGCACAAAATAACAAGGGTAGGAGGATGAACGCATCCATCACACCAAGTCTTAGGAACTGGAACTAAGGAGTGGAGATGGCTGAAATAGCTTGTCGTATTTGTTGGCAGAGGCAAAATAAAAGAGGAAGCAAGTAAGCTATCACTGATAACTTACTCCTGAAATTTCAGTTTATAACCTACCTTCTGTCCTAACCAGACTTGAGATCACCTTTTGTTTGTAGAGGAAAACAGCCAAATTGTGTTTATAATTCATTTCACCAAAGTATAACCAGTGGCTCCTGCTCAGAACAGTTTCGAGTAAGGCTGGCACAGATGTTTCTGCACCCTCAAAAAACAAGCTTCTAACTCCTCACCTGCTAATTCTGAAAACCCTTGCAGTTTAAAGCCATGTTACATACACCAAGGTAAAACTTAAATTTTTCCTTCTCAACAGCTAACGCAAATATGATCTTCCTTTCCTCATCAGAGAGATTCAGAGTTCAGTTGGTTGATCAGAGAGGTGTATCTAGACAGCAGAACCAGCAGAGTCCAGCAAGATTATTAGGCCAGGCTTCACAGGCCATGAAAGGAGTTGTACTAGCTCCAGAGCCAACAAGAAGCCGTCAGCAATTTGGCTGATTTAAAGCACTGCAGAGCCCCAGTCTCCAGCCAGCTCACATGTCTCCAAACCACTCCCACAGGCACAGATTTCTGGAGAATGCAAATGTTACACATGGCTACCCAAAATCAGTTCATGGCCAGTGGGACTTACTGTCTTTGGCAAGCACCTCTACACTGCCCTGCCTAGCAACTGGGCAATGTTCATCATACACAGTACTGCCTTGCTTGAATGCATGGGCCCAGCTGAGGCTCAGCACTGCACTGAAGCTGATCAGCCCTTAAATCTGGAGATCCTTCTAAGAGCTACCTGGGGTTTACAAGGTCAACAGATGCAGTCCCATCCAAATCCAGGGGCAACAAGTTATGCAAGCACCTTAGGTGATGTGGGAACACTGTCCAAACTGCAGCACAGCGAGTCCAACCACCCAGAAGGTACCAGACCCTGGTGCACACATGCTCTTAGTACCTTACCTTAGCCTTGTGTACATACAGGTCAGATGGCCCAGGGGTGCATAGGGCCTTCAGCGTGCTATGCTCTGCATATGACTGCAGAGAGCCTGGGGACTCAACCATGACATGAGCAGCACCCACTTTCTGGGGCTTTTTGGCTACCTGGAAGTCCCTAAATATGCTGTGCTGCACTGCTAGGCTGATCTGATGGCCTTGGGCAACTTGCCCCCCCCCCCATGGGAAAGATGCTGGCATTGAGCAGCTCTCTTTCAAAAGCCATCCTGTGACTGTGCCGAGCCAGGGTGATAGATGCCAACCCAAGGGGGCTGTTCAGTAGCTTGCCTACACCCACAACGCAGAGCTTATTCAGGTTTTTGCATTTTGTGCCATATCCCAAACTCCACTTTCCATTATCCTGAATAGAGCAGTTGACTGTTTTTCCTTTTACTTACTTCCCATCTACTTCCTAACCTCAGTACAGCACTTTTATTCCTCCAACTTGTAAAGTTATAAAGGACAAGAAAATTAGTACACTGTTACAGAAAGAATAAATCTTACTGGAAGCTGTGATGGAGAATACTAACCACAACCTTTGAAGTTCTTGATCTGCAATTTATTTACGTAATAGTTTGCATGAAGAATTAAGTGCCGGATTTCTAGTATCACTCATCAAATTTCTTCCAAACAAAACAGAACAAACAAGGTGAACTGCTCTCAGGAAGATAAACTATCTGCAAGAATTTTTGTTGCAAGTACAAGAACACCGAAAACTCACAATTCTTAAAAATTATGTAAAAGACTGGAATCCAAGAAGTTTCAGTTCTCTAAGATCATATTTTAGAAAGTAAATTTTAATCAGGATTGGGTGGCTCAAGAAATTGGGTAATAGTATTTAAAAAAGCAAGTGATTAATCTCTGATCAACCAGAGGGTAAGGACTAAAGAGCATTTAAGGTCTCAAACATGCCTGGGAACTAGCCAATTTAGTCTAATACTGTGAGTGCTGACTCTAGGCAGATTTTGGATTCATATATTCTCACACACACTCCTTATGCTTGTAAGTAGCCTCCTCTAAACGTCCCTAGAACTACTCCACTATACTCCCCAAAATTCTGCATTACAGGTACGCCTCTGAAGAGTCAACGGCCGTTACATCCCAGGTTTGCTGGTAACACTGTGCTGACAAATACTTTGTTTCTTCATTTCATTTCTAACTGCATCTGTGTGTTTTTTCTTAACTACAAACTTCTGAAGGCAGAGACTTCAGATGCCACACTGTACCTAGCATAGAAGGGACAAAGAGACTCATACCAGTAAATTGATACTTACTTTGCAGGAAAACAGATTTTGATCACTTGGTGACTGCATCATTCAAATATCTGAGATGCTCAGAAACTGAGGGCAAACATCTCTCAAGATACAGTTCCTAAACCCCCTTCAAACTAACCATAATACTGTATTGACTTTTGCTCTTTTGGTTGTTTCAGACAGAATGAAAGAACAACTGGTGTGATATTGCAGAAGATAAAGTATCACCCACTTGAATATAATTCTGATATTACCGTGCTTACTCAAATTTTTGTTTGCAATGCTTTTCCTAGAGGACTCAATTATCTTGATTCTTCCTTGTCTAAAATTCTAGTCCATATCTGACATATCAGATTTCACCCAGTCACCATTCAGCACTGTAAAAATAAAATACAGGTGCACACAGTAAGAAGGAAGATCAAACTGTCCTGGCTCTATTTCTTAAAAAAACCCAGAACAAAACAAAACCCAGCCGCCTATGCCAAACTTTATGTCATGTTTCTTGTTTACATAGGTCTGTTACTGAACACTGACTTCAGTAACAAATTTTGTATGCTCTTTTGGTGCATATTTACTTACTTCTCTTCACATCTTTATAGCCTTTTTGCTCCGACAGTGCTCTCTGAGTACCATTCCATTTGTTTTACCAATTTGCAACTAGTTTTGCCAATGATCGAAGCATTTGTTCATAATTTCTTCTATGAAATGTCAAAGTATACATTGTTTCCAATACATAGTATCAAGCCTGGAGTAGTAAGCTGCTGTTTGTTTTTTAGATTGTTGAGTTTTTTCATGGGGTTTTTTTTTTGTTTGTTTGTTATTTTTCGTTTGGTTTTGGATTTTTGTTGTTGTTTGGTTGGTTTTTTGTTTGTTTGGGTTTTTTTAATCTTGCTTGTGCTTTCTTTGAAAATAAACAGCACAAGATGTGTGTCTGTGTCTAATGCATGTGGCATTCTCAGGACACTTTTCATATAGTTGTTATGGTTTAAAAAGCAACTGCTGTATGACCTCTTTAGGGGTAACAGGAGAAACTTAATGAAAGAAAACATCCGAGAATTGTGTAAGAAGAAAAAGGTTTTTCTTCTCATGCTTATGTCAAGTAAAAGCTGTGTAATTTATTTTTCTAGATCAGAAGTTGAGAGATTTTATTAGCTTGTGCTACTGACCTGTGCAGACAGTTTTCTGGCACAATTTTCACCACTTGTTTACAGTATCACCTCAGTTATCCAGAACTTCTTGTTATCCTCACAAGGGTCAAATTCCTGACATGTATTAATTACACTGAAAATTACCCTGGATTACTTGAAACCTCAAATAACTGAACCTATTCACTGTCCTCTCTTTTAAATAACAGAGAACATACTGTATAGTGGTGCTAATGCTTTGTGGCTGATCTCTTTAACTCCAGAAATTAATATATAAACGTCCCACTTCTTATCTAGCAGGTCCATTGGCTTTGGTCTGAAAACCAGGCTCAAGAGGCAGAGAGTGTTTATAGCACAGTCCTACTCACTGCTGTGGGCTGCAGGACAGGAGACGGAAAGGACAGGAAGGTTAAAACCAAAAACCACTGACCAGCATTCCTGATCCACGCACTGCTGGCCAAGGAAACAGAGCTGCTTCACAGTTCAGCCCTCCCTAGTTGCCAAAATGACCTTGGATTCCTCCCGTAGTCGGTCAAAGACTATCTGCTGCCTACACAGTAAGTATATGTCCCACTGACACTTAGCTTTTATGGCTGTTGCTACTGGGCTCCAACTCCTCGTGCCTCTCACTATGCAACAAGGCCGCAACTTCTCCCTAAAGGCGTTCACCGAGCAGCTTCACAGGAACCCCTACAACTGCATTATCAGGGCTTGAATGCAAAGATGAGGATGCGAAGACTTACTGGCAACTCACACTTTCAGCAAACAGGAGGCATTAGCACTAAGATCCCTAAGGTGGTTGCTAGGCAGGAGCGGTAAAGTTAGGATCAGTTTTGGAAAAAACAGCAAGCCTCCTTCCATCCAAACTAGAAACAGTTCAAAGGACAACAGCAACGAGGCAGCTTTCATCAAGAGAAAGTATTAGGAAGGTATCCAGAAATGCTTGGTAACACCCGTGGGATGTGTTGGCTGCGCAGCCAAGCTACGGAGCACCCAACCAACCCAACAGTTATAAAAGACAAGAAGCAAGAGCACCAGCAGTCCAGGCTGTCAGTTTAAGGCCTGAAGTTTGTGGCCCCATAACAGGTGCAAGAATGAGACTCGCATCTGGTACTCGGTCCAACGTGCTTCCCAACACACCAATAAAACTCTGCAACATACCAAGTCAAGTAGCTTCTTTCTAGCTGTTGCAGTAAAGGTAGAGCAAATAGTATCAACATTACCACTAAAAAGGAAAAGAGGAAGAGAGGAAAAGCATAATGTTTACCATCGGCCTTAGAAACACAAGCTTGATTCTAAATTGTTCATGAGAACTAATACAATTCAAAGAAGAAAAGCCGAGGGGATGAAGGAGTGTACAGAATAAGGACTGAAAAAAGCTGAGTTGAACTCAGTATATACTTGGATGCATGCACACATTTAGCAAGTTCAATACTCTCTTGAAAAGTCTGAAAAGAGGACTCCCTTTCACACATTTCACTGTAATAAATCAGTGCACACTATTGCCCTGAACAGAAACAGACATTTGCCATCTAAGTGCTTCCTGAATAAAGATGAGGAGGCAGAAGCAAGCAAAGAAATGGCAGTAGAAAGGACTTTAACAGAAGAATACTTCAAACAGCTAAGTATTGCCTCTGTATTGCAATACTAATTTTCTAGACAGTTATATTGCTTGTCCAGAAATAAATGTGTAATTTTCCCACTACGTTGTGGGACAGATTTCCATGTAGTATCATGGGGCTATTCAGCTTTCAAGAGGTTAATAGTTAACGGCTTTGATGTCCCCCAGTCAGATAGCTCAGCCTACTACCGTATTTTTGCACAAGCAATTAACCGAGCTCCTTCCTCTGCAGCATTAATTTTAACAGGTTTACAATGGTATCATTAGACCTCTGGACATTTAAGAGGAAGCACATTACAATTGGAAAGCACTGTGCCAAGCAGGAAGCGAGTGGCTTTAATCCAGGAGCACTGAGGAATGCAAAAGATGAGGAGACTTGAGTGTCAGATATTTCAGCCTCAATGAACTCTTGACCACAGCACCAGACTGCTGAGTTTTACGGGGCTCTTAAACCAAAGAAATCATTGCCTGTGGATCTCTAAGGCACTAGCCTGCCTTTTTGCTTGTTTGCTGTAAGTCAGAGCAACAACTGCAATATGATCTTTGGAGTGACACATATTCCATCATCTGCATTCAGCACGTAGGCTCCTGCTAGCAACATGCACATCATCTGACAGAAATCCACTTACAGCACCCGGAAAGGTTTTCAGCATAGAAACAGTATGAACAGTTGCTAGCAGACATAAACTGCAACAGACTTCACCAAGTTGATTCACAGCCAGGAAGGGGATTAGAGACGGCATTCTTCTGCCACCATCTTCAGCCTAAGGGCCAGGGTCACAACAGACCATTGCCAACTCATGCTTGCTCCCTTTTCCCAAGAGAAGAAAGTACCATGAAGCTTGAGCCTCCTTGCCCTGTTTTGAGATGGCAGATCTGTTGGTCTGACCACACTGTGGAAGCTTTTGCTCCCCCTCATCTTCTGGGGACATGTCAGGTTAAGAGCTATTGGGAATCCATCCTCCCCTCTCACATCTCCAGTGCTACTATTTCCTCCCCTCTCACATCTCCAGTGCTACTATTACCCAGTTAACATTCTCCAGCTTGTATCATGTGGATTTTATGGGCAGCAGCACCTGCCTCTTGGATGCCATGAGAATGCTGGGTAGCAGCAAATATTCTTACTCTGGTCAACCTCATTTACACTGAATTTAGCTCTCCCTCTCTCAAATAAATACTGGCATCGAGCTGTTCCCTGCAGCAGAGGCTACATGTCACTGAAAAAGACAGTTGAGGATCAGAAGCGGTATTTATAGCACAGACCTACAGACTCCAACCTGTGAGAGGCTTTCCAGAATTAGGGAGTGAGTGTACTACTAAGTATAGTTTTAAACACAGACAACCTTTAGAGTGGGGATTTTGAGATGAGATTTTCCCAAGTCCATGTGTCCTTCAATCTTATCCAATAACTTCAGGACTGCATCTAAGTTTAAACTCCCTAGCTGCAGTTTCACAACTACTATCAAATGACATCCACTTCCCCAACTTGGTGAGCTGCTGCTTTCCCTCGTGCCTGCACTCCTGCTCGTGCAGATGAAGAAGAGTGTTTTTCAGCCAGATGAGTTGCCGACTCCAGCTAATAAGCATGAGTGCTAGTGTTGACATGGAAGAAAGAGTAGGAAAGTCAAATTGAGAGCAGCTGAAAGCAACCAGACTCTCAGATCTAGTTTTCCTTGTTAAGGACAAAAGTTGATACTACTTTTAGCCTCCAGGCATGGATAGTCATAGCTCTGCTTGTTTCATGTATTCTGGCCTAACACATATAGCACACCAGCTCAGTGCTTCTTTTTATATTCTCATGGGCAAATGAATGGATTTCGCAACAGCAGTTACCCAAATATTGCAGGTGCCTGGAAACAAATCCACCAGTGCCACATTCATCACAGGGAATGGGTGACACATTGACTCCTGAAGACAGTACATGCCTCCAGCAAACATGGTATTTGCCTAACTGTTAAGAGAAGTCATAAGCTTCCACAGTTTAAGTCATTCTGCTCAGGAGCCCTTTCGTTTCTAAGACAAGAGGCACTGGATTTTTCCACCTCATGTAGTGCAGCCCTAAGTTACATAGGAAATGGCATTTTGTTTGTTAAACTATCAACTTTGGGTTAGGGTTGTTTTGGGGTTTTTGTTTGTTTGTTTTTTGTTGTGTTTGGTTTTTTGTCTTTGTTTTCTTTTGGTTTTTTTTAATTATTCTTACTGATACTTTGAGAATATTCTTCAAAAGTTCACTAGTTCTGAAATACTTACTCAACCAGAGTCAGCAAAACCAACATAATACAAGTCATGGCTGAACTTGCAGAAGGACAGTGTAGAATCTGAAAGTAAATCTAAATTAAACCAGTGGGCAACCTGCATTTTCCACGGGTACAAAATGAGCTCCTCGTGGAAGGCAGCTGCCCTCCCCAACCAGAGGAAAGACTCTGTCATTTATAGTAAAGGTTAATGCCATGATAAGGGCAAGTTCACATTTCAGCTGCCTAGCATTAGGGCTTCAGCAGCAGCAATGTTTTTCATTTTGCCATTTTCAAATGTTATCCCTGGAATCTTTCACTTTATTAAATCTTCTCTGTCTAAAAAACAGAACAAAACAACTCCCCCAAAAACCAAACAAACATTACACTAAGCCTTTATTTATATAGTTTTATAAATAACATCTTTGTGAAGTCACTTGACAGACACAAAACAGGTAGACTCATTGCTTTTAATCAAGCACTTTTTTTCTAAAGCATGGTAATTGCCTTTCCCTTCTCAAAGCTGGGCAATAAACCAGTGTCTGTGTAAAACAACGACACCACAAAAATGAAAAAGGAGATCCTCTGCAGAGACCATCCTTGCATGGTTTTAACGCAGAAAAGGTTCTCCTTAGCTCTGAATTTGCATATTAACATTTTAAATTATTCAATATGAATAAAGCTAATTATAAACTTACTGATTCGACCAGGGTTGAAGAATCAAATTGGGAGAGCAGTATAAAAACAGACTGTGAATGACTCAGGAATGCCTGCGATATTTTTGTAAGTGTTATTTATTATTTGTATTAACATAATGTCTAGGAGTCCTGGCCACGGAGCAGGACTCATGGGGTGAAGTGTTAGACAAAAACAGACTAGCAGATGATCCTTGCCACAAAGAGCTTACACATATTCTTAGCATTTGGCCAAAGCAAGTCATGACATTCTCAGCAGCAGAGCTCAGCAGGCTCAGGGCAAGACTTAAGCCCTGAGACTGTGAACCTACTGCACCTTTGAATGCTAACCAGTCTAGTTTGGGAATGTGACAAAGCTTGCATCTGTCCACAGCAGCTACGGTTCACAGCTGTCCTTCACGTCTGTCCTATAAACCTCACCTTCCTTGGCTGATGCCATCCTGACCCAACAAGGAAACTATTTAGGATGTGCTGGGTGCTAAATGATAGACTTAAGCTTCTAACAAAGGACAAATTCCTGGACACTACCAGAAAGGGACAATATCCTTAGCATGACAAGTAGTGGTCCCAGCCAACAAACACCTTCACTTACTGAGCGCACTGTAAGCACTGAAGCCAAGGAGGCATCCAGAAGAAGGGACTTTAAAGCCAGCAGTGAGGTTGCGCTGCAGAAGCCCTGGCCAAGTGCCTGGCTGGGCCCAGTGGTGAAGAAAGTGCACAGAAACCTGGGAGGGATCAGTAACGGCCAGTTCAGAAGCAAACAAGGTGTCACTCGCTTCAAGTTTCGCCTCCAGCCATCATAAACACAACACTCCAGCTGTTAGCTGAGGACAGAAGGGACTGCTCCTGCATGTTAAGGACAGCTAATGTGCTAGAGCAGGACGATGAACACGAAGACTGCTAGGAGCTGGCTGAGCTCACTTCTCTGAAGGTGGGCTTTATAGCTAAACGCAGCTCAGATCATTAAAAGCAAAGAAACAAGGTGGGGTCATTTACCTACCTTTGGGGGGTTTTTTGACAGATCATATGTTTTATTAATTTACTGTTATCTCAGCCTCTTTTATACACATCAGGTTAAAGTTCAAACTTGGAAGCCTGGGCACCACAGGCTGAACCCAGGTACAGCAGTGGAATACATCTCCAGCACACATGCTACTGTCAGATGGACGATTAGTTTCCAGCATCAGAAGTATGAGAGTTTAGGAACCAAACCCATCACCAGAGCAAGCACATCTATTTCAACCAATAAATTACTAAATGAGATGCCAGCACTGTGCTTTGCATTCGACTCACTAGGTTTTCTCTAAATGGGAGCAGAGCGGTGCTTTCCGGACAGCATTTGCATGGTTAATTGGAAGCAGTAAAAACCTTCAATTCAGGCTAAAAAAATAAAACAGTTCAATTTCAATGTAAAGTTTTAGATTTTACTGGTTTGGATCTCATTTTTTTCTGTCTACCAATGCTGCTTCCTCTATGCTTCCTGTCCAATTTGAACTAATGGCTGTTGTCCTTTTCTGTGATGAATTAACTACATCACCACTGTAGATTGTTCCATACAAACTGTTGACAACAGCCTGGTTAAGAAACACCTGTCCGTTTGCTTTTGTATTCTTTGTGAAACTTGGAAATGTTTCTGAGTACAGCATACTGCTAAATTCATTAAACAGGAACTTTATGAGGTAGCTTTGTCTGGGTCAAATGGCACCAAAACAAATAGGCAGGAAAATCTAAATTAAAAATTTGAAGGCAGAGTCGAGAAAGCTTGCAGAGTAAAAATAAGGAAACACAAGCATACAAAGACATAATGATACAAACTTTTTTGCAAATGTTTTAAAGATGCTATTTTTTTAGTGAAGGGATTCAATATATATTACACTGCGTGATTAGCCAAAGTACACAGTGCTGCTTCAAAGCACTGGCCAGATTCTAACTGTTGTTTTAGTCAAATATTCAGTTATCAGAACTGGAGCTGTAGAGAAGCCAACTACCATGTACAAAGATGCAAGAAACCATGGCAGAATGGCTTGCACAGTATTTTGCTATGATGTTGACACTTTGCTTTCCATCAACATTGACAAAAATGCTTTTGTGATGTGACTGCCAAGAACTTACTGGTTTTAGGCAGTAAGGGAATTTTGCTTCTGTTTATTTCACATCTATTACAACTTACACAGCAAGACCTTTTTTATGGATACAATTGTGCTGGCAAATGAGTACGTCCAGCAGCAAGAAGTACAAAATAAGTAAACAGAAATTATCATGTAGTACAAATCTAGGTTTTACAATAGGAGCAGGCTCTTTCCAGAAAGTACCACAAAGAATTAAAGGGAGAGTGAGAAATTAGAAGGAAGAATGAGAAGGTAATCCTTTAGGAAAAAAAAAAAATATAGTAATACTGAAGTATGAGTGGAAACAGTGATAAAAATCATGTACATCAGTTAAAGTTCCATGTATTTATCTATCTTGGAAAATAATTCTGTGAAACACACTGTACTATATTTAGATTTTGTAATTTTATTTTCAGATTCACACCTGCATGAATAAAAAAGATCTCATTTGCTGAAATTAATTAGAAGCACAACTTCCTGAAAGCTAATAAAACGTTGAAATTTCTTTGGGACATCCTATGACATCAAAAAAACAGTGAAATTCATGCAACAGTACAGCATAAGAGCAAATTACCAGCACCAGCAGACATGTACATATTCTTAATAAGGTTCATAGCAAGTTCCCAGAGAACACTTTGCCAAGAGAAACTTCCTAGGAAAATAATCATAGAAAAAAAACAACAAAACCCCACAACAAACCCAACCCAACCCAACCTTGTTTTCAAAGGAACAAGGTTTTAAAAACAGCACATTACAGTTCTCAGCTTGGTGCAATAACCATGCAACCAGGTGACTTCTGCTGAGCTACTTTTTTCCATTGTGACGTCATACCGATGTCACAAAGTTGAGGACTGTACACAAGCTGAAAACTGGATGCCACAGTAAACAGATTTTTATTCAGTAGCACTGAAACTTGAGCCAAGATCCAAGCTTAAGTTCAGCCCTCCAACTTTGTCTTGACTACTTCCTACTATTATACGTGAGACTCTTTCACACAGCCTCTGAAGTAAGTGCCTGAGCTCCTGTGGGGATTGTTCAAGGAACTGAAGTAATGCTATAAACTCTCCTAAACCCTGTCAAACAAAAGATAAGGCAAAAACCTTTTATTTTCTCACAGAGTGACATTATTCAGTGACAGGAAACAAAAACTAGAAAACTTTTTAAGGGAAAAAGATAGTCAAAACAACGTGGTTGGCATTATAGAGGAAGGCTTATCTACAAAGATGCTGGAAAATTTTCATTTCTATAAAATTAAATATGTAACAAGGCATAGTTGTACAAAATTGCTATCAGTAGAAACCTTAAAAATCAGTTGTGCCCACTAAGAATATCATACAAAATGAAAGAAACCAACAACTCCCTGAAAAAAAATCCTGGTTTTGTAAAAAAAAAAAATCACTTACACATTAATAATATTCATTGTACTCTGATAGTTCACCTTTGTTAAGACCTCTGCAGCTTCATAGAATCATAGAATGTTAGGGGTTGGAAGGGACCTAGAAAGATCATCTAGTCCAAACCCCCTGCCAGAGCAGGATCACCTAGACCAAGTCACACAGGAATGTGTCCAGGCAGGTTTTGAATGTCTCCAGAGAAGGAGACTGCACAACCTCTGGGGGCAGCCTGTTCCAGGGCTCTGTCACCCTCACAGTGAAAAAGCTTTTCCTTGTGCTTACCCTAAACCTCTTGTGCTCCAACTTACTCCCATTGCTTCTTGTCCTAACATTAGATGACATTGAGAAGAGTCTGGCTCCATCCTCCTTATACTCACCCTTAAAATATTTATAGACATTAATGAGGTCCCCCCTCAGTCTCCTCCAGGCTAAAGAGACCCAGCTCTCTCAGCCTCTCAGATGGTCTTTTAATTAATAACTCAGACAAAATACTTTTTCAGCCTTACACAATTATATACATTAAATTATGCTTCTGGAAAGCTAAAAATTTTACAACAAAAATGTTCAGTATCAGTTTCTCAGATGAGAACATTTCTTCTGGCAACGCTGCTCTTTCAGCCAAGCGTGTTATTCCTGCCTAGCATTCATATGTTCTTTGGATGTTTGGGGAATTTGATTTTTGGTGGGAGCATTAGCTTTCTGGATTAACGAATACTGACCAGGAATGAGAACGCATTTCATCAAATTCAGTACTCACTGGAAGTCTGAATATCAAGCTGTTGCTCCTATGTTTTATTTCATTAAAGCAATGTATCATTTCTGCTGATAACAGAAGCAGTCAGCAGCAAAGATCAAAGCAAATTATAAACAAGCCTGCCAAGCTGAACATGTGTAATTCTATATGTACTGCTGCATACAATCCACATCCTGACTTGGACTTGCAACTAGACAATCATCTTTGTGTATTTACATGGCCTGTGCTTTGTACGGTAGCGTGCAGATCCTCAAGCCCTTACTTTAACACTGCAACCAATGAATTTTGCGTACATGATTGGTGTTCTGGTGTACAAAAGGTCTGCAAATAAGCCATCCCCTCTTCAAACATTTGAGGAAGTCACTAGTAAGAATTTCAGAGCAACTGCAAATTCATCTAGCTTTAAACACCAGGAAAAGTTTGAAGAATTCAAGCTGTCAGCACTAGACTAGTTATACATAATACTTCATAGCAATGTTATGAGAAGTCACTCAAACATGAAATAGAGTTTGTTGGTTTTTTGAGGTTTTTTTTTTTTACACCTGACAATACTCCCAGATGAATATTTCAGTATGTCTGATACAGGCTTCAAGTTTACTGTTAAGTTTCTTTCATTGAAGAATACTTCTTCATTTGTCCTTACAATAACAAAGGAAAAAAAATAGAGTATCATCTGGAGAATTAGACTCAAGAGGGCATTTTGTAAAGCTACATAATATATGACTGTTTGTGTCTCTGGAGGTTGAAGATGAAACAAAAGGCACTTTGAGTACTTCACAACTACTCGTAAGTTTTAGTTCCAACTCTGTAGAAAGAAAACCTATTGTCTCTACTAGTGAACTAACTAACTATTCTATCAGCTATTGTGAAGAAACTAATTCATTACTTCTGTTAGAGTGATTAAGTTACACTTCTTAGGCAGAAGCAGTATCTAGAAGTTCAAACGCACGTATCTCAGGGTAGAAAAGGTACTGAAGCTTCCACAGTATTTCTACATGTAAGGGAGAAAAATCACACTCACTGGGCTGAACTAACTGCAAAAAAGTAACCACAGACTATGTCAAATTAACAAGGCTAAGATACTAAAGAAAAATTGGCAAGAAATAATCTCCCTTATATGATATCAATTAACAAGGAGGTATAATTGCTTCTGAACTATAGTGTAATTTTTTTTTTCCCCAGGTACAGATAAGAGGAAAGAAAAACACTCAAACATACTCCTGATGTCTGTACTTTAAAATAATACACCATAAATACTCGTAACAGAGTAGAACACTAGATCATACAGTCACATACAGTCCTTAAAACAGCCAGTGAACTACTCTAAGTAAAAATGGCCACAAAAGTCAGCAAGTATAAAACTAGACACCTTTGGAAGCAAAGGGACATTTGGATTACTTGCATTTTATTTATTTATTTTTAAATTTTTTTTCCCAATTTTCTTACAATTGCTCCAAGCAAAACTGCTCTGGAGCAATTTATTCACAGAACAGTAGATTAAAAAACACGTATTGGTAACATTCAAGAAGCCAGGAACAGCAGTGAACTTTTTTAATAGCCTAATTATTTGTTATTAAAAATATTCTCAAAAATAATTACTAAAGGTAAGTAGAGGATGCAAGTACAGAGATAACCATTAACAGCCTGAAAAACACTTTTTTGGTAATGCTTTGAAGACATCTTGCAAGAAAGATTTATCTAAAGGACATACATATCATGACTTTTTCAACATCTCTCCTACTATAACGACCTCACCTTTGGGATTTTACATATGAATAAAAAAAACCCCAACAAAAACAAACCAATGTAACTCAATATCATCCTCTTAAAACAGTCATAACAAAAATTGAGTCTTTCTTGAAAGAGAACCAAGGAAAAGAAAACTGTACTACCAGTATCTTTTGCAGCTGTTTATGTCAAATATTCCTTTCAAATAGGGCTGCATAGGAATAAAACTAGATGGGTTTTAGAGGCAAAAGAAAGGCACACAAGGAAAATTTAGAGAAAGGATGGTGGGGATCCAAATTAAATCCTAAAACTAGGCAATATTCATGCAGAAATACATCTACGGGTGTACAGGCTGAAGGATCAGTCTCAAAGGCTGTGTAATAATATTATAGAATCCATCTACAAATCAATATATCATGGTTTCTAATGCACTGAAACTTTTAAATGCAGTTTATATAAAGGAACATTAACTTCAGCTATCAACAAGTACTACGTTCTGAATCTTGCACAACTAAACTACAACATGAGTTGTGTCAGAAAAGAACCACATGTATAAGTATATTGTTAGTCTAAATCAAGGATGAGCACCTTTCCACATGCTCAGGGGCCTTTTTATTTCCAGACACATCTCAGGGTTCAAAAAAAAATCAATAAATATTCCTATATGGCTAATCCTGTTCGACCCAACACCTGTTCATACCCCTACCTTCTTCTCCAACGGCAGGCACAGGACTGTGTCACCCCCTGAGGTGACCTCCTGAGCACACAGATCTCCTGACAGTCCACATGCTGTCAGCATGTCCTCTGCTGTCTTCATTGCTTATACCAGATTATGGCCAATTTTTACCCTGCCCTTAAAGTCAACATGAATCAGTTCCCTAGACAGTCCCACAATGAATGTTATCTGCAGACTGTGGTATTCTGGAGAAAGAGAAAATGAGACAAAATACAGAAGTACAGTCTTCTTTCTTAAAAGAAAAAAAAAGTATCTTTCTGTGGTGAGAGCTTCTGACACATGTTCCAGTCTTTCTAAAGCTAGCATCACAACTGGAAGAGAACATATAACCAAGAAGATATTTTTCCTTTAAAAATACACTTCACCTTTAGAATACTACTCGCTTCTGAAAAAAAGCCTGGAAGGTCTTAAGGTGACTACACAAAGAGTTCAGATTTCAGAGGGACTGGCTGAGTTTAGTATGCAAGAAGAGTTCAAATTACAAAAATAATTGCTATCTGAATCACACTATCATAAAATCAAGGTGCAAAAAGCATCATTGAAAGATTTTTCTCCATTTGATATACTTACCAAACCTGCTATGGGGGTCGGGAGTCTATTGATCTTTTTTACCAATCCTGGCTTTATTGCATTCAGCAACCTGTTATGAGAAAGGAGGATTTATGAGTGGTAAGTCACAAAATCCAAATAATCAAATACTTGTCCCCAGCACATAAGAATTTCAGTATGGCTGGAAAGGGTTTCCTCTTTCTCCCCTTCTGAAAACATACATGTGTACCCCAAGTTCCACTACTGAAATAGCAAAAGACTAGGAGGAAAAATATCCACAGCACATTAACTCAACAGTATTTATTTTATATCCTAAATTGGTCTAGATCACATCAGTCTTGACAGGCTGGGGGTGATTTTCGTCACAGCAGTCTCCCTCCATGGCCTAGAGGCAGGGCAGGTCATGGCCAGAAGGGCCTGAGAGTTCAAACACAGAAGTCATCCGAGTATCAGAGTATCACCCTAACTCAGAAAGGGCAGTTCAGCAGTTTTTGCACTGCAGGGAAGTAAAAAAAGGACATACACTTGATGGGTGGCATGTCTATGTTTTTGCATCTCTACTTGAAAGTAAATGCCATTCTTGCATATGTTGTGGAAAACAGAGGTCCCCATAAAACACAAACATTAGAAGATGAATAAAAATGGAGCACAAAAAAAATGGCCTCATCCACGAAAACATCATTAGGCCAGTGAAACCACAGTTGAACACTCTTCAGTGTCCAAAGACTAATAACCACTCCAAACAAAGTTCCCCACCACCCATGAACATGCTATGAGAAGTGCTGACATGGCTCATTGTTAGAATATTAAAAAAAAAATGACCAAGCTTCTAAAAGTGGGGAATTTTAATTATAAAATCCTGTTGCAACAAACTGTTTCTTTACCACCCTTCCCCAAAGAGAAAACCCTTATGCCTTTTATCCAAAGGAAAATTCAAGCAGTCCCATCCATTGGGAAGAAAATCATCAGGTCAAGACACTCACTTCAAATTCAACATATTTGAAGAGAAACAAAGTTGTCTACAATAATTTAAAACTCTAGAAATGAGAGCAGCCAATCTGGAAGAGAAGACTCTCCCTTTGTGCTGATACTGTCTCCATGCAAGAACCAACTCTTCTGGCAGCCTACTGTGGTCGTAAATTTTTTAACATTTGAGAGATCTGGTTCAGAAGTTTATCTCAACTAAAAGAATATTCCTTTCAACCAAAAGCTAGCAGTTTGTGATTGTTTCCAACTCCCTACTTTGCAGCTAAGATAACAAGGACTGTGTCCCTCCTATATGCTCCACCAAGAGCCATCTCTCCATAGTATCATGTTATTTACTGCTTGATTCCTTCCTAGGACTATGGCAGTTAGCAAGCTCATTACAGAGTCCATCCCTCCCAGGGGTGGATACCTGGCTTTGTTATCATCAAAACGTTTCTGTGTCCTCACTTCTTTTGTTCCCCCCCCAAAACAGTATATAGGCTGGGTCTCTGCAATCACTTGGCAAAAACACGGAGGGCAGAGGAGGAGATGCTATTCTAAATCTTCCCTATAATCATAGTTAATAAAGCTTTTGTCCAACCGATGCTAAATTGTACTTGTGTATACACGCTTGGAGTGTGCAAATCTCCAACACCACCAAAATCAGGAGTGGCAACTAACCAAATGTGAATGACATTTTTGGAAGTTGTGGGTATTTTCTTGATCTTCTTGCAGTTAAAAACTGTAACTCAAGCTCATACAGACTGCAGTATAATTCCTGCCTTCCACTTAAGGGAGAATCTAACACTATTATGTCCTAAACACAAATTATGAAAGACTATACTTTTACATACAAAGAATTCACTTTTTCCCTCTAGATGCACAGAATAGCAAGAAAAGAACCACACAGCACCTTTCCTATAACCAGAATTTTATTTCACAAATAGAAAACAAACATTGCTTCTTTTTCCCCCCAAAGGCACTAACCTGTCTTTCTGTGAAATATGGCAGAAGGATAAAATGAGAGGAAGGAAAGGAGCAGGGAACAAACAACATTTTAGATGACTGTTTGGAGTTTGAAGAGGGAGGAAATGGGATGGAGCAAGATGGAAAAGCCTGAGGAAGAAAGGTCTCTATTATTAAAATGCTTACCTCCTGTTGGAAACATCTCTAAACAGTCTGGCACCAAAACCCCCAGGACTTGTTCACTGCAGAACGTGCCAAAGGGACATTTCTTCCAGAGCAGACTGGCCGCTTCTGAATTAGTGCCTCATGTAAGGCAACAGTCCAGAGACCAAAATATTGAGTAGCTTAAGCTTGCTCTGCCACCTACCTGGCTGAAAACCCATACTGTTTATGCAGAGCATCTTAACGGTCACCTTCACTCACCACAGTTACTATCTGTCCCTGCTTCTCAAAAAAGCCACGTCTCTTCCTACATATGTCAAGACACAAAACCTAAATTTTGTGTGCCAATTTAAACTCATAGAGAGCATTTGTCTTGATATGTAACGTTTTATCAGCTCCGGTGGCTTTCTGTTGAAATACGGGACAAATAAAAACCCTAGACATTCTGCACCAGGGACATGGCATGAGGTCCTTGGCCATGGCCCAGAGGAAAGAGCCTGCAGGGCAGAAAATGCTAACCCACACCTTCCCCTGGCAGCCCCTTACAACTGCCGTCCCACACTTTCTTGCCCTGCCAACCCCAACCAAAACACTTGGCTGCCCTGGGCCTCCTGTGCCCCAGCCATGTACCAGGTTGAAGAGTTTGCAGAGAAGCAAACTTGCAGCACACACCTTCCTCTGGCAGCCCCACTACATCTGCAGCTTTAGCCTGTGCCTCTCTCCCAGTCTTAACACTAACCCTAATCCTAACCCTTGGCTCATTCTGAGGTGAAGACACTCAGATGTGACCCCAGAGACCAAGTTGACAGAGGAGAAAACATCTGCACCCTAAACCTTCCTCCAGCCCCAGTAGACTGGCCCCCATTTCCAGCCCCACTACAGCTGTACCTCTGGGCTTTGTCACTCTCTCCACCCTAAACCTGACTATAATAGCGTGTGTTGACCTGTTAATAAACATTTGTTGTTGTTTCTCTGTGCCACTCAAAGATTTTTGTAAAAAAACAAACAAAAAACACCAAAAAAATATCCCCCAAAAAGCCCAACAACCAAAAAACAAAACAAAACCACAAAAAAAAAAAAACCCCAAACAAAAAAACCCCACCAAACAAAAAAAAAAAAAAACAAAAACCCACAAACAACAACCCACTGGTTACTATTCAGAAACACTGGCAGCCAGTACATGGCAGAGTACTGTGAGTATTGTCCCACCTACTGCACTGCAGACAGCAGAAAAACCAGATAATCAGGCAGTCATCAATGTAACCATAACCTGGAGGAGCTATTTTTCTGTACTGAGCTGCACAGCAAGTCTGGATGCCAGCACTGTAGGCATCTATGGACAGGGGAACAACTCCAGCATCTTCTGTCCAATATCACGGTTATCTCTGAAAACTTTGTACGGGATCACATTACTCCTCCCCCCCAAAAAGACAAAACACATTCTTCTGGAATCACAGATTTGATAACTTAAGCACCAGAAATACTGCTGAATGGATTGTTCTAGGACACAAAATTAAATATATATTAGCATGGCGGCAATCCCTGAGAATAGTATGGAAAAGACACTGGCAGGACAAGTGCTACAGGATTAACGTAGAACCCACCTGCATCTACATCAGCTGAAATACACACGTGTACACTGTACTTTAACATTTACTTCCATTACAAAAGTTAACCATAGCACCTTCATATCAAGTCACAGAGGGCAGGCTATCAACATAAGCCTTCTTACAACAAATATTTAAGGCCCCATGCCCAGATCATGTTGGACAACTTACTTCCACCATCCATTCTTATGGCAGGAAGAAACTTCAAGGCATTTGCTCAAAAAACATGTCTAGTTGATGGAACATTAACATCCTCTGCCTCAGACATCCGATCTGTCTTCCCAGTTTAGCAATACTGACCAGTCTAAGGAAGGCACTCAGGTCCTCCTGGGCAGGTTCAGACACGTGGTTGAAGTCTAACAGATCCCGAGTTGCACTGAGATTTTGCACGATCACTCACTTCCCATAGTACCCCCCAGCTCTAGCTGATGCTGTCTGATACTAACTCTTCCCTCCAAGGAAGCAGTCCTTTTCCTTGTGCAGTAAAAACCATCAAGGCTTAAGTATATTCCCCCTTGCGAAGAGCACTGAGGGCAGACACACTGCTCACTCCAAATGTAAATGCCAGACCCCAGATTTGCCCCCAGCCACCACCAGTTGCAAGCCCAGGATTTCCCAGGCACAAATTTAGTTCAGACTTTTGTACAGCTGTGTTCTTCAAACACAGAAAATCCTCAAGTGGATATGCATCTTCTGAAGAAGAAAGCAAAACCTTTCTATCACTGTGTACCACACTCTGCTATGCCAGGGTTGGTGAGCTACTGTATAAATGGTCAGAGTGCAACTGCTGAAGTTGGAATAGCAGTGTTATTTCTGTTGGTTGTTTTGTTTGTTGAGAAGTTTTTTTGTTTTGTTTTAAGGTATTGGTAATATTTTTCATACTCGTGCATCTAGGAAAACACCTATCAATGGGACAAGTCCAACTAAGCAGTCCCGAGAGAGAACAGAACAAGATGATTTCAAGTCTTCCACTATTTTCTCCCTTTTCCTTCCCTTCCAGTAAGATACTGCTAATTTAAGGTCTGATGCAACACGGTGAGGTAATAGTGGTAGAAACAAGCTATAGAACAATGGCCTTCTGTACTGTTTTCAAAAAGAAAATATAAGTACATTCCCCAAGCTTTACCTTTTTGGTAAGCATTCTGGAGTATTAACAGCTACTTACACAACAAGTTACATGGCATGGGGAAGAAAAAAGAGAGAATAGAAATAGAAAGACTGTAATGCTTCTCTTATTGAGGCTTTCTGGTACCTGATACGACCAGTGTTTCTCTGACACAACCAGAAGGAATATACAATAATGAAATCTGAAGGAACTTTGTAACAGTAGAAGGAGCAATGACATGACAAAGTAATACAGACAAAATAGTTTTTAAAAGAATTCAAACAAAATATGATGAAGGCAAAAAAACCATCAATCCCAGCAAACAGTCAAAACAGGATGAAGCCAAGCCTCTTCAGATAGCCTCAACTTCTAAACAAACAAAACAACCAACAGAAATAACACTCTTCAGGCTTCATTCATAAAACCTGAGTCTCTACACACACACATCCACCCCCTATTCTCCAGAGCCTTCAGGCTCTCAGCTGGGATTTCTGCCCACCATCCCTAGCATTTATGCACCTGTCCTGAGTCAGGACAATACTCTATTCTCCATTTCTCAAAGACCTCCCACCACTTTCAGTCCAACATACACACACTCATCCTCCCTCTTCCCTGGTGCTGGCTTACACTCTTCAGTAGTTCGCTGTTAAATAAAGCACAGTAATACACTGCATAGAAACTAAAACCTCAGAGCTGCCTTACCTTATGGAAGCAGCAGGGCACGATGGAAGTGGAAAGCTGCCCCATCCCCACTCTTATAGGGAGAAGCTAAGTCATTTCCTTTCTCCAATAAAAACCAGCTCTGATAGGTATGGGAAGTCAATCGCTCAATTTGGTGCTGTCCCCGAGGCTCAGCATTCCAGGAGATAAGGTATCTCCACAGCAGGACAGACAAGCCAAAATCAGTACTAGCCACTGTGTGACTAACCTATTAGACCTTCCTGGGGTTGTTTATCACTACTTAAGAATTTGAGAAACTTCTGCCAGGAAGAGAAGGCGTTGCAGGCGACAACCGATAAAAGATCTAACGAAAAACACCAAGACAACTGCCCATGAAATTCTTGCAAGAAAGTGTCAGTTAAGAAAATACTCAGAGGATGGCTGCCAAAAATACAGTCTCCAAAAAGACCTTGTTTCTAGCAGGAAATGGAAGAGACGACCTTTTAGAGAAAAGCTTCAGAAACAGGAAAAATGAAAGGTTGAAGTGGTGTGTGCTCACAGATCAGTCCAGGCTGGAGGCAGAGGTATCCAGCAGGGTTCTTTACTCAAATAACAGATCATATTCCTAAAAAGAAAAGCCGACTAATGACCTGATCTTAATGTAAAAGGGCATTTCATATTTGAGAGTTCAGGAAATACTATCCACAGTAAACCTGCATGGAGACATTTCTCTTTTTAAATTAAGTTTTACAGATTTACATTCTAACAAGCAGCCTTTCAGCACTTGATAATTATTAGCCCAGACAGCTTCAGTATTCACATACTTTAAACTCAAGCTCTAGTGGCAGCTCCAAAATGCCTTCAAATAGTTGAAAAGGAGAGAAAAAAAATAAATCACAATTAGTCTTAAAGATGAACAAAACATAGTGAAACAGCAGACAAGGAAAAGTAAAAACATTTTGTGGCAAAGGAAGCAGTAAAGAAGTTTCAAAAGAGAGAGACGTTCTTGAGGTCACAAAAATATATTTGGGAAAACATTCTTGAGCGATTGCTAATGATGTCTCTGACATTATTTATTTAGGATCAGATGAACAACGTGCTTTTTTAACAAGCAGGACAGAACCGACTTACAGTCTGGTCTGGTAAGTGAATGAAGACCGATGAAAATACGTAGCCCTGAGAAAGCAAGCATGCCAAGCACAGGGTAGCATGGATCTTGCTCTGCTGAAGCCTAAAAATATGAACAAGATAGAAGCCTTGCAAAACAGCTCAAGAAAGACCACGGGGAAGGTTGTGTATAAACAGGTTCACAAGCTATATACAAAACTTACCACCACGACTAACATGAAGGGTGTCCCCTGCATCTACAGATTTACAATTCACACAGTTTTACACCGAGTAGCAATGGCTGTGGACAGTTGCCCAAAGTACATATCCAATATAATTTCTTACACATACACACTTAGAAAGCTGAAAGCTCTAACTGGATTACATGGCTTTGCATTTGAGCAACACCCCATTTGAATGGGTCAGTGTTCCACAGTCTCACGCCCTGTCAACTACTGAGCTCCGCTGAAAAACAATTCTACTATTTAGTCTGCTGAGAAGCATATTTTTTTTAACATAAAAACAGGCCATTCTTGCCATACTCATGCATGCCCCTCAGTGGCTGTTCTCCTCTTCTCATGCACATAGCTGAGCATTACAGCTTACATTACCTTTGACCCCTCACCTAAACCACACTACTAAATAGCTCTTCATTCTAACAGGGCAATAAAGCTTCAACACTAGAAACGCTGGATTCATCTAAAACTGTTTCAAATGTCCTCACATGAACCTAAATCTTAATGCTTAATGAGCCTTGGGGCCTGTCACTCTGAACTGGAGACATGCCAAATCCACGATGCTGATAATGTTTTGGCTTTACAAGGCAGTGCCTGAAAACCGCAGGAGAACACCAACCCCTTCTCACCTCAAGGCACGGGTGACATTCAAAACTTCAAGTGTACCTATGAAACTCAAATACTTTCTTAGTTTACAGGAATAAGAAATTAAAGCAAAAAAAAAAAAGCTTAATTAAGTGTAAGGGCTGGGCGTCCACTAACTCCTCCAGTGAGGTACCTGGCAAGACAAGAGTCTCTGCAGCCAAGTGCTGAACCGATGCCAGGCCTATACCACTGACAGACAAGTAGAGTAACAGATCTTCTAAATCCTACAATCTACAACGATGATGGCATGTTTGTTTTCTCCCTACCTGGTCTCCATAAGTGGTATAGCAATTTTACATAAGCAACGTTAAAAATAAAGCTTTTCTTGCAAGTTAAACAGCCAAACAACCGAAACACCGTATGTACAGTGAAGGCTTTTCCCCATATCTAACGGTACCACTGACTCAGAAGACAAAATTTTACTAGTCCATAGCATTACACTTGCACTGATCTGGCACATATCCAGCCCTTGCTGAAAATAGTATTCACGTCAGCCCAAAGTTTGGTTAAATGCACTAGACCCATGATGCAAGCCCAAAGAAACTCCGCTCTCTACAAAAAAGCAGCTCATTCATCACCAGTGACATGAAGAATGCAAGCTAAGGAGATATCTTATTTATAGAAGATAATTATTCTCATGACAGAGTAAATGATGAATTCCATTAAGTACGTCTTGATCACAATCGCTTTCATCTCACTCAGATTTATAGCCAGACTTCACTTTGTCTTTAAATGCTATTAAAAGAGTCTATGTGCATGACTAACTTCTCACTTTTTATTATTTAAAAGAAAAAACTAAAAAGTTTCTTGTAGTTTTTTAAGAGCATATATTCCAACATGCACAGCTGAAAGGAACTGCTTTTCCTAGATACAGTCCTACATTAGAAAATGTGCAAAACTGTTCCTTAATTCACTGCACATACCCAATTTTACCAGATTACAAAGAAGCAATAAAAATTCATTTTATTTTAATCTGCTCTTTCAAAAAAAAGATAATGGAAAAGTTAGAGAGCCAAAGAATCCTGGTTTCTGCACATCTTACTAAGCTACATAACACCATATGCTAATACACAAAATAAGTGTCTCTAAGAAACAAACAGAAGTTTGGGAAAATGCTTGCAAGTTGGTATCCAGCACTGTGTATGCAAGTGAGATCCATCTTGAACCACATACGGTCACTGTTAGGTGTTTATGCCATGACTTCTCAAGGTATGCAGTTAAGTATTGATTAGAACTTTCATGCCTGAGAAAAAAAAGATTATTATGCCTACCTTTACTGCTATGAATTGATTTACATACATACATGAAACAGGCAAGCTGTTCTACATACAGAACTCAAGGTGTTACACAATCATGATGCTGTTGGACTCCACTGCAAAGCCAAATCATTTCTGCCCAGATCTAAATCAAGATTCAGTTTGAGTTTGTTGCTTAAGGCCCTTTGCTGAGGACCAACACTGCAGTTGTTGTTCTTACTTCCCTTTGCAGTTTGTCCCTGTTCCTGACTTCAGAATCTCATTACCACTAATGCAAACTTTCAGGGTGGCTGGATTCCTACTACCACTTGATTCCAGAGAAAGCTTGAGAGAAAATATGGTCCCAATTACACGTCAGAAACGCTTACAGATATATGGGATATCTATCAACCTTGGATAGTCATATCAAAGCAAGGAAATAACATGGATTTTCCAAGCCTCACATCTCCACAGAGACCTCTCTAACTGCTGAATGCTCGATGTGAAAGAAGGAACCCTGCAGTAGCAGAGCTGGGCAAGGGGTGGTGGATGGTAAGAAGAATGGAAAGGAACTGCTCACCTTAAAAACGCACTTAGGCAAGAATACTAGAGCAGTAACAACTGGGCAAGGCTGCAGGAAGACATATGCATTTTTGTCTTCATGTAGTAATTTTTTTAACTTCTTAATAACAATTGTTGCATAGTTAGACATAAAAGCAACTTCAACTTCTTTATCTGCTTTCTTATCAGGAAGTCCTTTGACACTGTCTTCCATAACATCCTCATAGGTAAGCTCAGGAAGTGTGGGTTAGATGAGTGGACCATGAGATGGACTTAGAACCGGTTGAATGACAGAGCTCAAAGGGTTGTGATCAGCAGCGCAGAGTCCAATTGGACAGACTGGAGAGTTGGGCGGAGGGGAACTTCATGAAATTCAACAAGGACAAGTGTCGAGTCCTGCACCTGGGGAGGAATAGCCCCATGCACCAGTACAGGTTAGGGATTGACCTGCTGGAAAGCAGCTCCACAAAGAAGGACCTTGCAGTCCTAGTGGACAACAGGTTACCCACGAGTCAGCAACGTGCTCTCGTGGCCAAGAAGGCCAATGGTATCCTGGGGTGCGTTAAGAAGAGCGTGAACAGCAAGTTGAGGGAAATTCTCCTCCCCCTCTACTCTGCCCTGGTGAAGCTACATCTGGAATACTGTGTCCAGTTCTGGTCTCCTCAGTTCAAGACAGACAGGGAAATACTGGAGAGAGTCTAACAGAGAGCTACGAGGATGATTAAGGAACTGGAACATCTCTCTTACAAGGAAAGGCTGAGAGACCTGGGGCTGTTTACCCTGGAGAAGAGAAGGCTGAGAGAGGATCTCATCAGTGCTTATAAATATGTGAAGAGTGGTGTCAAGAGGATGGGGCCAGTCTCTTTTCAGTAGTGTCCAGTGACAGGACAAGGGAACAAAGGTACAGACTGGACTACAGGAAGTTCTACCTCAACATGAGGAAAAATTTCTTTGCTGTGAGGGTGACAGAGCCCTGAAACAGGCTGCCCAGAGAGGTTGTGGAGTCTCCTTCTCTGGAGTTCAAAACCCACCTGGACACATTCGTGGTCAACCTGCGGTAGGTGAACCTGCTTTAGCAGGGGGGTTGGATTAGACGATTTCCAGAGGTCCCTTCCAACCCCTGCCATTCTGTGATTCTGCTGTTTCAGAAAAGCAACAGAACTACCCACATCAGTGGGGCAGGTGGGTGGACACAGCATATACTTTTTCTTTTGCAATCAACCTTCATTCATATGCCTGAATTTGTAGAATAGGAACGCCTAAGCATTGCAAGAATCAGATCTAATTTATTCTTGATTAATCCTCTATCTTCTAATGGTATCTGGGTCAAAACTAAATGTTAAAGCTATGCAGTAAGTACAAAAAAAACCAACCCAAACCAAATCTGAACACATGCTGGAGTGACAATTATGGTTTTCTAGAGACATTTCCTGCTACAGGAGTTGTACTCCTGCCTCCTATTTCCACCATGCTCCCAGAAAGGCACATTTGCCCACCCATGCAGAAGCACAGCCAGGCAACTCCTCAGTCTTTGCACATGAGAATTTAATACACGAAGCAAGAACGGAGCATGAATTGCCTCCGCCCAGCTACGATGTCCCTTGCTGAAATCACCCTCTCTCTGCACTGATGTCAGAGAGCTATGCTAAAAAGCCATGAACTCATTTCAGACAAACAGAAGTCACAGTCACTGGCTTCTCAGCGCAGCTGGGTGAACAATTAGAGCCAGCGCTGTCAGGGCAAGTGCACAAGTGGGCTTTCAAACATCCAGAAAGAAGAAAGGGCTTGTGTTGCTCTCAGCTGTCAGCTTGTCGCTTTATGGCTTCCTGCATTGTTTAAATATGCTCCTCAGCTCCTGAGTCGAGTACGTCAAAGCTATAAAAGTGTCACAACGAGGCCAGCTCGAGATGCCAGCCGCGGTGCAACCACCACCAGAGAGGCTGGTACAAGGCTGGTTGGTGCCCGTGGCTAACAAACACGTGCAGGGCTGCTCCACCAGTCAGGCTGGGGGTCCAGAACACATCCATCCCCGGAGTCCACACTTTTGGCATCGCACAGTTGTACTAGTTTTCATGGATAGGTGCTACATGTGAACGAATCATTTATAACCACTCTAGTGATGTCTGCCTGAGTTTGCAGGCTGCGTAGGCCACAGACATTGGAATGAACTAGAGGGAGGCCTGGCAGTACTGTGTGTAAGGCTCCAACAACCCTGCTCTAGGCACAGACAAAGATTCCCCCTGTGCCACTCTGCACATGGCTAATTGGACTGTCTAGGGAATAGACTCTCGCATGGCAGCTATCCCCCAGCCCCCTTCCCTTCTGCAAAACAAAGTCAGAAGGTAGCTTGAGACAGGTTTGGGATATTGAAGTCATACTGTCTGCATTCCCACTCCTGACATTAATTTCCAGCCCTTCAGCTGCTGAGATACCTCAGGACCTGAGCTCATTTTCAGTCCTCCTCACAAAATGCAACAGGCAAGGAAAACACTGAAGCAGTCACATCGAAGTAAGCTACTCCACACCCACAACTCCACACCCACTTGGACATCACCCACACAACTATCTGGCTATGAGTTGCCAGTTAATGACACTAGCAATGAGTACTGTCCTGGGAGATAACTGGAAGCATGTTTAGCTTTTCCCTAAATTTCAACAAATCAGATAAACCAGACCAAAAGCAATGAATTCTTCGATCGACAGCTATAATTTCTTTCTTGTCCTATCAGGTTTTCATTTACTTCTACTTCTGCAATATAAGCGCAGCAGATTGGAAGGAGTTTAAGAGAAAGCTTGAATACCACTAGATTTTGTTCATGAGGTACCAAGGTAGGTCTCTAATCAACCAGAAATCTCCTGTCTAGAAAGACAATAGTGCTTGTGGCAGGTTTACTGGTACTTCGTCATGGAGCAACAGATAAAAAATTAACTATCAGTGCTTCACTTGTCAAAGCATGTACATTTTGAAGACACATTAAGATTTCTCAGTGTTACCACTCCAAATTTCTGTTGAGTTCTTTATTTTCAGTAGTGCCCAGTGACAGGACAAGGGGAGAAAAGGTACAGACTGGACTTGGAACCACTGAGGAGCACACCTTTATTGTTGTCCTTCATCAAAAAGACAAACTTGAAGGCCAAATTGGCAGCTCTCTGGTTAAGGCTGTATAGCCCAGTAAGAGTTTTACCCACTAACCACAGCTTCTAGGAGTAGGATGCAGCACAAACAGCATGGCCTCTCAGATTTGAGGTTGAGGAAACAAATCCCTTCAGATTGATTTGTACTGATCCACAGGTGGTAAAGAAGGACAAGCAGTTTGTCCAACACCACAGAACAATTTAGGAGTATAACCAAGCATTGCCCCTTAACCTGCTTATTACTGGAGCTCACAACCTCCTAAGAAATGCATAGTTATTCATTTCATTAGCAAAACATTAGTTAGTTAAGCTTTCCATCTTAAAGATTTACAGCATTTAAATCACACGACCTCTGCTTACTTGCAGATAAGATTACAATCTAATCTCGAAATACACATCCCTTACTTTTCATGCAACACAATTCAACCTTAACATTTCAAGAGCCCTGTGAAGTGATTCAGCACACAGCACTTCCCCTGAACACACAGAGGAGAGGGATCTTGTGCAAGAGGCAACCCTTAAATACAAAGGGGTAAACTACATGCTCCTTCCGAGTTACACAACTTTTGATCAACAATAACAACCACTTCCCTCCTCCCAAAGCCACTCCTCAGCAAAGACATGCAACCGCAATCAAACTAGATCATAACATTTCCTTTATATTTTTTTTTCTCCTTTAACAGCTAAAGTTCAAGCTGTCTGATTAATGACACCAGCGAGGTACACAACACTATTTACAGAAGTAGGTTTCAAAGCTATCACAAGCTACCTAAAGTTGAGTTACAGGATATTAGCTCAACTCTACTGTTGAAAACAGTTTCCAAGCTCCAGTACCTATCATAGTATAAAACTTCACCAACAGCTGCAATGCTCCAGCTAAACATCTCAGGAGATCTTATGTATAAATTTCAGTATGGATTCAGTTCTGCACAAGCTTTGTGCTTCTGGTGCTTCAGCTTTTACCAACTTCAGAGACAACCTTGCACACCCAGGGAAAGAAACTGTTCTGTACAGACAATTCAGATCAGTGGCTTCTCCCAGACTCCTGACAACTTGCATGGGATTTTCAAAGAACTACAGGCATTAGAGCACATTTCCAAATTGCTCTTTAAAGTCACCAAATTTGGCACCTAAGCGCAAGATGCTTTTGGAAGCCTCTGTCTAAAAACTAGCTATTAAACTCACAAACATACAAACAGCTAACTGACATCCCTTGTCCAAAAATTACCAAACACATCATTCAAATACACCTTTAGGTGAAAATTTAGAGGATGCTTAACCTTTCCGGAAACTACAGAAGCATCTTAGTATTGATGGCAGTCAGATGGCTAACTCTTGACAATGTTCAGATCTGGAGTTGGTCCAAAATGCCTCACTGTAGCAGAGATGTCTGCAGGCAGGTGCGCAACACCGCTTACCAGTCTCTGCTTCATATCTTTCAATAAAAGGAAACCAAAAAGCAAACATCATTTTGAATTTAACTCAACTAAGGAGCTGGGGTGGATTTTGACTTTACGTAACTCAACTATGGAGCTGGGGTGGCATGAGGGAAGCACTTCGCAAAACCTGTTTTCTTTAAGCCACATTTCAATCCTCAGCATAACAATAGCTTTGGCATCAAAATGCTGCTGCAGTGAAATACCAGTGAGTACGATGTCAAAACTCACTAAAGGAAACCAACAATTGGACATACTAGCTAACGTTTGTTTCAGCTTTAGTCAAGATTGTATTCAAGGCTCAAAACTGTGTTACTTACTCACACAGAAGAATGCCGTTTTCTAATCCAGAACGAAAATCTTTCTCACCAAAACTTCTGCCCGTCACTTGCTGCAAAGAGCAGAGGGAAACAAGAGAATGACATCTATTAGAAAGTGTGCTTTACAAGAGCAATTCATAACATGCAATTAAAGAATCTGCTGCATAAAAAACATCCAAGCTTTACACGGTCTTGCCAAAGGACTAAGTTGGGTCCATCAACTGGTTTCCTCCTTCCCATCTCATTTTGCTATTTAACACATGGAACAAAGTATTTGCTCTGGCCAGTCCAATTCTAGATTACAATATAGCTGTTTTCCAGAACTGAGAAATAGAAATCACAAACCAAAAACTCCAATGTACTCTTCAGAATATTTAAAAAAAAATATTCTGTAGCATTTTTAATTTTAAAAACATTTTATTTAGACCAACCATGTATTTTTACTGCTTTTGTGCACCATGTTAAAAAATCTTGTACCGGGTAAGTCAAAGGCCAAAAGTTCCAGCCATCTTTATACAACAGGCAAAGGCGATTGGAAGCGATTGCATAAGTTATAGCTCTTTAGATATGTGACAGAAGTGCTCCTGGTCATGTTAAATGACATTTCACATCATGAATTCTACTGTGAGCACAAATACAAACTCAATGAAAGCTGTCCTCTCAGGGATGCTGGGACCAGGAGGTACATTCTGCATTATGAGCTCTCAAGCCAGTCTGTGCTGCTTATGAATGGACCATCTAGGAACCCTCTAGGAATTAAAATCTTGCCTGAGGGTGCCGAATGCTACAAGCGTGACTGAACCCCCATTTATGACTCAATACTATGTTGACAATGGCTTGCCGTTCATCCTCAAATCGTTCTGAACAGATGATGTGTTCAGTTAAAAGTAAATAATAATTTTTATTACCACCCACAAATATATAAAAATAGTTGCTATGTTTAGAGAGTGCTGAACAGAAACAAAACAATGCGAGAAAAAAACCCCAGAAACAAAAAAACCTGCCTAGTTTTTAATTGTCCTCCAGAAGGTCTTCTCTTCACCCAGCCAAAACATTTACCGGATGCTTATAGAGTTCTCATGGCTTGCATCCAATCTTTCAGCAAGACCCTTGCTCTGGGCGTTGCTTCCACCATAGAGAACAGTGACTTGGAACACATCTGTCCTTACGTCCCAATTTTCTCCTTGCTGTTCCATTCAGATACAAGACCCTTCCCCTCCCAGTTTCCTGTCATAAAGACAGCAATTTATAAAAACTGACAAGTTTGGCACTTTCCCACGGGATTAGCAAATGCACCAGCTTCACAAGTGCTGGTTATAGCTATGTACAGTCTTTTACAGATATGCCCAGTCTTACACAGAGAACAACGCTTTTTTAAACCTGAAGTACAAATGCAAAGCCTAAAACCTAATTCCCCACTTCATTATAAACACACTGGGTTTTATAATGTGAAGGTACTTCTCTCAAAAAACTGGTGTGACAGTGCACGGACTTTAAGCCCCTATATTCTGAGAAGTGTATCAAAGACATCAGCTGTCAGTCATATTTTATGCAAATGCACAAAGCTGAACAAGGCACCGTGTTGCCCTCATACCTCAGAATAAATCAGATTCAATTTGCCTGTAGTAAATGACCTCTAATCATTTAAACTATCTCTAACCGTAGTAAATCATCTCTAATCTTCATCTGCCGGAACAGGGGGAAAATCATGACAATAAAACCATTAGCACTTGGGATGAACCACATCAAAACTGACTTATTTCATCCATAAAGTACCGATTTGTAGTGGGGTTTTTTTTTTGTCTATGCATGAAAAAACCCTCATCTTGTTTGACTCCTCAACATTCAATGTTCCAGCTATGGAGATGAAACTTTTCCTGTGTTTACTGCAGACCCTCATTCACCAAGGAGCAGCACTGAAACTGTTAACGCAACTCAGGCAAGAATCCACCTGCCAAACGCACTGTCCGTACTGCTGCTGTACGAAGGTTTTATACATAACTTCTGGCTGCAAAACTAAAACCATGAAATGAAAATGCACAGCTGGAACAACTGCAAGAGAGGTACAACAGAAACCGACAGCAGGTGAGGAGAGACAGGAAGGGCCAGGAATAGTGCACGTCTGAAAAGGAGCTGGAGGTAAATGAGGCATAGAAAGGTTTATGCCTATTCGAGATGATCCATCCGCAAAGGGGAAACATTAATCAGCTACAAGTCTCCTCATTTAGCCAATTAAAATGTAAGAACAGTTCAACAGAGATAGGCTAGAAACTAAAAATAAGCATGAAGATGACATCATAAATCACAAAGATAAATCCGAAAGGGGACTGAAAGGAGCAAGAAGCTGGGTCCGCCTTTTCCAGAGGAAATTAGAGCTCAGTTTCTTGGTGCATGCACACAGACACATGCATGTGAGTGCATACACACACCTCCCTCTTTGCAGAGCCCACTTTCAGCCATAGCCCCAAGAACAACCCAGGCAGGCCCACCGGGCCAGCCCCATGCACACTGCTGAGATCAACTTTGCCCAGCACACGGGCAGTGGGAGGAGCAAGGATTTCAAGAGACTTCAAGCAAAAGGATTGGCATTCTCCTATTTGCAGAGATCCACACGGGTGGGGGCATACTAAAGTTTGCCCAAACCTGTGCAAAAAGGAAAGCATGCGTATCAGCCATGGGATCACAGAATCACTGCGTGCATCACGGGACCATGCTCATGTTATTGTTTACGCTGTAATTTTCCACCTCTGGAAAAAAGCCTCCAGTTGGACTGCTGGAGGAAACCCTGAGCACGCTGACAGACAAGGCCTAGAGCGTAGTGTTTACAGTGCTTCTACTGAGCCTTACTGGACAAAAGAAAATTGTACATCTGCAGCCAGGTACAGAAAATTGGAAAACAGGAATGCATTTGTTCTCCACCAGCTTATGTACTGCAGAGAACTGGTGTTTGGAACTGAACCCGCACAAAACCAGTCACGGCCAAATGCCGAGCTGGTCTGTCCTGGACCGCTGCTTTCGGGAAAGGAAAATGGAAAAAACCCACAACAACGACAACAAAAATCAACCAACAAAAAACCACCAAAACCCAACAAAGCTGTTAACTTAAGAGAACGTGGAGGCCTGGCCTTTCTTTGCAAGGCAGTCACAGCTTACATGCTGCCAGGACGCAAGTCCGTCCGCTATCTTGCGTCACCCCCACATCACTGGTAGAGGCCGGAGCACTGAGGCCGTACAGGAGGAAGCAGGGTACAGGGAAGAGTTCCCTATTCACTTCTGCAATGCCAGCACACTGGAATTCTCTGCTCTGCAGAGGTACCGAAGTCAGAAGGAAGCACCTCAAAGGCAAAACACAAGCTGTATCCTGCTAATGACGACTCAAAAAGCCCGCCACTTCTTTAATCAGTTCTATACAGCTCAGAGGAAAAGAGCTGCCTTTCCATATCATATTGTAAATTAAACATAGAGAACAGAAGCAAAACAATATACTTTATTATTGTGCTTCACTTATGTGAGGAGCAGTTGTTTTTATTCATCATCTGGATGATATTTTCCTCTCTGCAAAAAGCTCCATCTTCAACCAGGGCAATTATTTGACTGCTGAACGTGTTTCTCAGTTTTACTGCCACTTAACAACCCAGAAAACGAACCTAAAATGAATAATAAAAGTTTTTCCAAAAGGAATAGTAGAAGACTAAACCACAGCACACTGATTCTCTATCAGAAGCTTATGGCAACAACTTTAAAATGCATTTACACACAGTAACACTTCTTACATACAGTATTGCTGCTGATTAACTCCTTTGTTCTTTGCAGTTACGCATGCCACTAAATTTATGTCATCAAGGATGGCTGTCATCCAACCAGTAACCAGTGCCATATTACACAACTCTATTTTCACTAAGCTTCAGTTGACATTGTTTTCCTTGCATTTTGTATTGCTGCTGGTGCTTCCCGAGATGGTGCCTGCAAAGCCGCTGGTGTCAAAACAGCTTAAGGGTATGAAGAAGAAAAGGGGACAAATTAGTGAGCAGATGCTGGCCTCAGGTGAAATTTATCTTGGCCAACAAGGTAAGTAATTGAATAAACACTAGGTCATCAGGGACAACACTTGGAAAATAGTTAACGTCATTTTCTACATGCACATCTGAAAACGGCATGTGAAGCGATCAACAAAAACATATACACAGCAGGGAGAGGTCTTTGTTACTTATTACTCATTTTGGAGAGCTTGTGAAGTGTGACAGCAAGTAAAGAAAGAGTCTGAAGAAGTCTGATAGGCTGTTCCTTTCTTTGCAGATGGGTATGCTGCATTTCCATTTTGGGCAACCGCTATTTTCCCCGATATAAATTTTTTACTTAAATGAAAAAAGCCCACTCTGCTCCTGTATTAGAAAACATACTGCTTTTACTTCAAGGCTTAAACTGTAATAATCACAGGTATGTAATTAGGAAAGCACAGGATCATGTAAGAAGCAGGGAATGCAAACCAGCGAAAGAAGCACGACAGTTTTTTAGGGCATGAGGATTTGGCGCCTCTAGAGTAATGAATTCCTACTTTACCCTATCATTTGAGCTAATAACACAAATAGACAAACTAAATTCTTTTTTCACGTAGCACAGATGAGAGACTTCTGAACTAAAGAACACTGACAAATTTAAAGCCCGCTTTACGTCCGCAGAGCAGAATTGCACCACATTGCTACGGCAGCGCAACGGGCCTTGGAGACCCTCCCCTGGCTCCCGGTTCTGCCGCGTGTTGTTTGCACAATGCTTTGGTCTCTCCGCAGAAGCGGACACAACGCATCAACTAGGAACAGCCTCTCTCCCAACTCCACAACAACGGGATTGAAATTGCTAGAATCCTAATAATCTAAGCCAGTCCCGAACGGCTTTATTAGAAATTTTAGGAAGCTAGCTGATCCGCTACAAACTTCACGATTGCGTGAACGGGGCTTTCCAAGAGCAACAAAGGCTGCTCTAGGCATACCTGTCTTCCAGGAAAGCTGAACGATGCCAAGCATGCTGCACAAAGCTTTTCAAGGCATTACAGTATTGAGGTAATTTACTACTAAAAATCAATAAAAGGGCAAACATATCTTCAGTGTCTATTGCTACTCTCAAGGACAAAAATCAGCATAAGCTCAGAATGACTAACGTGGCCAGCAATGAACCACCTGAAATTCTGTGCTATGGAACTTCAAAATCTAAAGAATGCATGGGAGGAAAGGGGCAGATTTCACACTTGGGTAGCAAGATTAATCTCCAAAGAAAGCACTTAACGTAATTTATTTTTCTATCTTTGACTTTCTGGTCACTTAAGTTTAACTGCAATTTGCGAAGTTAACTATCTGTGCTGAAGTCCCCTTTTTTTCTTTTCCTCTGGCTATTCCTCATCCTATTCTGTAAAGAGCCAGGGAATTGACTCGCTCTTTTTCACACTTCCTAGAAACTCCATTTTTTTTTTCTAGCAACAACAGAATAAAATGGGAGACAGCATATTCTCCTCCATTTGCTTTAAATCCCCTTCTCACATGCTCACAGCTGGGTTAGCTGACAGTTTGTTGTCAACATACAGCACTATAACACGTAGAATCATACCCACTGATACAAACATATTCCCAACCACTTTGGCGGGCCCAATTCTAAGCCCTCACTAAAGGAAGGATTTACCAGAGGATGCTAGCCAGTGCCTTTTCTTGTCCATGAATGAAGCAAGAACTAAAAATAAATAAATAAATCACAACAGCTGTTTTGTTTTTTTTTCCCTGATCCTTTGCATATTTTAGTGAGGACTTGATCCTATGAATGAACACATGCATTTATATTTAGTGTGTAGACTAAAAGAAGTAGTCCAACTAGTAATCCATTTAGAAAACTTGACAAAAGAAATATAGAAAGAAGAACAAAACAAATGCATGACCAGACAGAAATTTCCACTCCAGGCCTCCACCATCTCTGTTCTTCCTATTAAACAATAATTTACCAAGACAAAGACAACAGAGCTCCACTTGAGGCAAACCACAAGGCAACTCTACAGAGCAAAACTACTCTCTTGACTCAGGTCTTGAGTTTCGCAGGTCTTTGACAACACCCCTTCAATGTTTTGGAATATATCAACAGAGAGAAGAGATCAGCCTCTGAGCAGCTGCACTGCAATTCTGCCTGCTGAAAGGCCAGGACGTGATGGGAGAAGACAACTGCCAAGCAAACGAGGCTTATTGCTGCTGATAAAACACAGACATCACTATATTTCCCCTTTCCCCATTAACATACCAGCGCCATCAGCAGCTATTACCTCCCTATGGCTTTAAAGCTAAGTCTGGGAAGGTTTTGTCCTTACTAATCCTGACCATCACCAGAGCTTTCCGCACTGAAATTCTGCATCGCTAACAGTAGTATTATACATGCAGGGTTGCCATATGTTGTTTGGATTTATGATCTTGCAGAACCACGCACGTTTCTGCCAGGACATCTGGTAGTATAATCCTGCTTGGCTGGCAAGCTGCTAAGGAGCGTTAAAATTTCATGATAGAGTAACATCAGCCTCCTTTTTCATCTCTCCTCCCTCGCGCTGTTTGTATACATTCCCAGGTGTATTGCCAAACATTGCTGCCTTCCCTTTGAGGTAGGGTGGGGCAGAAAAAACCCTTTCATTCAACGTCGAACATTTGGTGGTAAAAGAGAGCAAAGAGCAGCAAGACAGAACTTAAAAAGGACTTCTGTCAGACTTCTCTTGGCTGCAGCATGAGCCCTGAAAGCTTTACCTAGCAATAAGTCATTGTTACCTCAACATCACATTCATATTTGACAGTCATAAAGCTGGTATTGCATCGTTGTTTTATGGGTAACTAAATTCTTAATCTGTACTTCAAGTGGTATTATCAATATTAGATACCAGATGACAGACACGATAGAACACCTTAAGATACCTGGTTTTAATCAGTGGTTCAATTTAGGGTTCTTATTGCCAAAACAAAAGAAATAAAATAATCAAGTTTCTATGAGAAAAACTTATTTCCTGTACTGTGGGATCCATCATTTCTTTCTTGGTTTTGATGTGAATTAAAGAAGGGAGGTGTTGTGGGCTCCTGCCACAGATTTATCAGTCATCATCCTTCTTGACTGAGAAGGAGGAACGAATCATTATTTCAGGAAGCTTACTTGTACTTGATGGAAACTACATCTTACCATGATGATATGTTCTTTAGCTCTGTACTCTTTTCTGTAAAAACAAGACCCCATGCAGACGGTCAGAGGAGCAGAGATGATGATTAGCACGTATGACACAGAGCCAAAAAGTACAACACAGCAGAAGACAAGAGCACAGAATGCAGCTCCTCAATCCAAGGTCATCGTTTAATCTAGTCCCAGCTGTCTGGAGAGCTTGGCCTCGCTCCTCTACACCATCTGGAACAAACTCTCTGTTTGGCCATCCCTTTTACTACTGCACAACCAACCCCAGCTTTAGGTGAACCAGTACTTAATGGCAGTTCCTGCATCTCTGAAGGGAAGAGAAGCAGATGACTAGTAATTACTAGCTATCATGAACAACTTTTCCCAAGGCCTTATTTTCTTACCCAACCAGACTAAACAAGCAGTCTGCTCACTGAGAAATGGAAGGCTGAGTAAAATTATGAAGAATTTTCCAACTTCTTTAGTGGGATTCCCTGGGGCTTGCCGTGGACAGACAAGCACCTGCCTTCTATTGTCCCTTTTTAGCTGCTTGCAGGAAAAAAGTGTATACAGGGAGCCACTCTCAAAAGCATTTACTATTTATTTAGCCCTTAATATTTCCCTAATGTGATCCTCCTCGAAGCTGGAATCAGTGCTGATGGAGGGAGATAACTCAAGGCCTGGCTACTGAACTCAAGAGTAGCTGTCAGACCAACATATCAGCCTCACACATTATCACCAAGCCAAAGAGATTTTAGCCAAGGCCAGGATACATTTTTTCCTTTCCCTCAGGTTGATTACACTAGCAACTATCCAGCAAAACAGGAAACTGGGGTTCTGGCCATCTCTAAAAGAGCAAAGAATGAGAATCGACATTGTTTTATCCTTCAATGCCTTTTTCTAGTTGCAGTATCCCACGGTCTTGAAAAACTGCACCTCCAAAATATATGCAACATTGCATCATCTGCATGTTGACACTGAAGCACTTGCTAATAAACCCCTCTATTTTCTCTCCTCCTGCTTTAGAAAGTTTAGACAGTCCTGAATCCGAAGTGTTTAAAGATCTGTCAACTAATTACAGCTGCAGAAGCAGAGTAAAAGCCAGGCAGCAGACTCCTGATTGAGCCCAATGTCTTGTCTCACCCTCAAAGCAATGAAGAGATCAACAGCTCCGCAGGAGATGATGGGATGGCTGCAGCATCTACGTTAGTTAATCCCCACTTTACGCTGCTCTAAGCTATTTTACATTATCACTGCATTTGTATTTTACAAGACCACTGTGCTGCTTCTTGGATGAGCAAATATTTGACATCAGCAAGTTGGTTTTTGCCACGAATGTGCATCTTGCCAGACAACTTCGAAACTGCGCACATTTAAAGCTGGACAGAGACAGGAATACAAACACAGAAGAAGCTCCAAGTTAGAGGCCCCACATTAGAAGCACTTCAGCTTATCATTAACTACTGTCAGCAGAGAGACTACCAGAGCTCAGTACTCTTACTGAGCTTTCAGAATGAAAAATGTCTGCTCAGAGACATCAGTTTCCCTTCCTGAAGACACGAGGTGTTCGCTTGAGCAAACCATGCACTGAATTTAACCAGACATTTAAAGATGACACTCAAGTGTCTTTAGGTCTCAGTGGAGCCTCTGAAATGCCAATGATGAGCATCACTAGGCAGCAGTCTACCTTGAAGCTTTTATATTTAATGTCAAGTCATATCAAGACAAGTCCATATGTAAAGCGTCCCATTTACAGTCTGTACAATTTAAATGTGTGTATATATATATATAAAAAAGTATAGCTCAGAAAGGCATTTTAAGACCTAGTTCTCCAGACAATAAGGCTGGAAGCTCAGAACAAGCACAGGAGGAGACTGTTTATGTGGAATAAGTCACTTCATACAGACTTCTGTCAATACAACTCCGCAAAACTTTGCTCCCTTCAAGTAAGAGGGAAAGAGGGAAAAAAAATAAAAATATCACTTCTGAGAGAGCAATATCTGAGTTTCTTGGATGTTTGCTCTGAACTCTGGAGTGTCATTTGGCACATTCTCCAGCAGAAACAGAGCTGCGTGCCACAGCTTCTCAGTGACTAGCAAACAAACTGCAGAACTACCAGCTTCTAAACAGGAAAAAATGTGCATTTCAAAAACCACATAATAAAGAAAAATGATCCACCTTCTTATAGAAAGAAGGCTAACCTTAGTTCAGTCATACACTTTTAAGGCCTTCATTAATAACTCTTTGGAAGTAGATCTGGTTTGTTCCTGCCTCTCTAGAGACAGCATTAAGGAAAAGCATTCACGCTGTGAATGTTTTTCCAGCTAAGCCAGTTTTCAAACACCATTTGGCCACCAAGCAAGGGTGGAGCTGTATTCATAGTGCTGTCAGGGAGCAGCAAGGGCCATCTGCTCCCTAAGGGCAGGCAAACCAGGAGATGAGGGTGGCCCCAGCCCAGGCTGTACCCTCACCGACAGGACACCTGCACAGGGCATGAAGTGACAGGTAAAGTCAGGTATTGGCAACAAGGTCCAGCCATGGTACCAGACATGGCAAAGCAATGACCTGGGTCTGGGTTATGTCCGGGAAGTCCAGGCAGGAGCAAAAGGAGCTGGGGCCAGAAACAGGACTGGAAACAAGGCTACAATGTGCATCCAAAGTTCCTCAAGGAGCCAGAACCAAAGGCAAGGACTGGACACAACCTACAACTTAAGTACAAGGGGTCCATCCAGAAGACAAGGTACCTACAGCATTATGCTGCATGCCAACAGGAATGGCTCCAGAAGAACCAGCTCTGAAGCCATGACAAACCTGACCAAGGAGCAAGAAACACACTAAACAGCCAGAAGGCTCGCTCTGCAAATAGCATCTCTGACGCCAGATGCTCCAGGCCTCCAGATAAAACCAGAAAAAGTAATATCCCTGTAATCCACAAACAGTCCTCAACAGCACAGATTCATCTAACCCATCTCATGGCAATGGAAAAACTCTTCTTCCCCCCCCCCCCCCCCCATCTTGGCATGAGAACTGGAGAGGGTAACACATCCACAAAGAGAATGCTGCCGTAAAGGAAGATACAAAAAAAAACCCAAACGAAATAAACTCCAGAAAGGTATGTATGGTGAAACAGGACAACTATTTCCCTCCAAATTATAATGACATTACAAGCAGACTGAAAGCCTCCTGCAGCCTCTACTGGAGGAAACAGGTTTTTTGTTCTCCACTCTCTTCCACGCCTCCCACATCCCGAATCCTGAAGAAGAGGCAATAGCTCTGCAGAAGGAAATATTGGCTGACATTAATGGTCCAGACAAAACACTTAAGAGCAAGCAAAATCAACTGATGTTTTAAGAGTAAGTGGATATGATGGTGGTAGATTTGACTGTCTTCAAATAGAAAATAAAGAAAGATTTCAAATCACAGCCTACTCGTGAAAAGGCACTTCCAAGAGCAGCCACCAGCTTAAAACAAAGAACATACCTTTTTTTTCCCACCTTTTGCATTATTTAGTTCTCTCCCCTGCCCCCCCTCCACCCCGAAAAAAGAAAAAAATAACATTTTCCCCAGCTAAAGAATGTTTAGATCTATATTTCAGTAGATTGCTCCCACAGGAGCTAGTGATCTTGCAGTGCATAATGAGTACTAGAATTAAAAGCCATTTTTCATTCATCCAATTTGGCTGGAATAGGGCAGTTACACGTAGGTACTGATAAGAGTCTTCTGCTAAATGGAATTCATAAATCAGTATTGTTGTCCCCTGCAATGATAAACACGCCACGTACAGATCCAGAGTATCAAATCAAGCCCTATTTACAAGGTTGCCCCTGAGGCAGAGAATGGCAATGTTACACAGGGTAAGTTGTTGCTATTTTCTCCCCTGCTGCCGCAGATACAGGGAGCCTTTGTTTGGAGGACATGGAGAACAGAGGGAGAAAGGGAGGAGGATTGATGATGCTTACAACAATAACAAACACTGCTCTTTTCTATTGCTAGAGCACCTGCTGTCTCCATCAGTTCAGGCTCATCCATTATGCAGCCCGTCAGCAGCACCAGCTCCAGCAGCACCAGCTCTGAAGCCACGACAGACAGACCTGACCAAAGGAGCAAGGCACGGAACCAGCAACCTCTCATTATCAAATCATGAACTGCTCTGGCACTCATTCTTTCCCCTGTTTACTGCTGAGTGAAACAAACACTAGGAACAATTAGATTAAGCATCTGGTTCAAATACGGACAGAGGAATAAAAGCAATCTGCCTTCAACAAAATTTGTCAATTTAGCCTTGTAGTAAATAAATTCCGAAGAGAGAAGAAAACCTGACAACTATTTTAATTGCTGTTACTTTTATTTTTATTACTAGTGGAAACCACGTAAGGTCTCGAATGGATTGAAAGGAATGCAATTATTTCACCGTAATGCTTTAATAGTGGAAAAGGAGTCTTATTAAAAACATTTTTAACATTTCCAATCTAAACAGTAAGAACTGCAAGTTTCAAAACATTTGATACATTTCTACAATTCCAAGAAATCTTCTGAGTTGGCCACTTCCCCAGCAGAATCAGACATGTCCTAGGAACGTTTTCATGCACCCCTTACACTGCCAATCTGGAATACCTCACTCGTCCCAACAGGGCAACTCAATTGCTGCATTAAACACGACGCACTGGCAGGACTTGATATTGAAAGTATATTTAAGTATTATCAGCACTGGATTGAAAAGCACTTCTCAGAATTAGTTGACTAATTCACAACTTTTAGCTGTCAAAATGAGAGGAAAGCATGACGGATTGAAGTTCTTTATCAACACATGGGTTTTCCATGTACCTCCTGGCACTGACGTACACTGAGCAACCTTCAAATCTGAAATAATAATTAAAAAAATAAATCCAGAGATATCAAAGCTAGTCATTAATTAATCATATGACTACATAAAAAGGCAAAAAGCTTCTTTAAGTTACTGTCCTGTAAATTGTTTTCAAGTTTCATGTATTACTCAAATAGTAGATTAAATTTCAGGCAAATAAGTATCATCAGCTTTCTCTGTTCCTACAAAAAAGCACAGAGAACTGACAACGTTACTTGGCACTCATCAGTAATATTGTACTTGCAACCATGGAAGAGCACTACTGTCTTACAAATAGGAAAATGAACTAGAACTGTCAGAGCAAGAATATCTGTCTAATCTACAAGCAAAATTATGGACGACATGTAGAAAGAAAAAAAAAAGAAAAAACCACCCACAACAACAACAAAAAGGCTAACATATTTAAATGCTACAGATATTCTGTGCATCAGCTCCCATTTTTCTGGCAACACCACACAACACTCTTTTGAGAAGGCTTTCACTTATAGGAAACTGTATTTCTCTTCTCTTGTTTTTTAATGTGAAAAAGGTATCTGCATGACAGCAGGAGCTTTGCTGCTGAGTTCACATGCTCATGTAGTTATTCAATCCTGACTGTCTGCAAGTACACCAAAGCCATATTAAAACCTAAGATGATAACCACCTTGAGGTTTTAAAAGGGAAAGCTCAGGAAAAACCCAAAGCTTCTTTCTCCCTGGCTAAAATTAAAAGTGCCTCTTGAAATCAGCTGACTAATAGGTGCAAATTCTAAATCTCTTGTGCTAAATATTGCCCAGCTTAGGCTGGAAGAAGCAGTCACCTATGGCAAGCTAGCAGAACAGCTGTCTGCTAACAATCTGTCATCTGGAATTAAGGGCAACTGTTTAAGACTTCCCCTGAAAGGGGGGAAAAAAGCAACAAAACAAACACCACAAAAAAGCAACCAACACATGATTATTTGCTACAAAAGTAGCAGGTAACACCTCACTGAAATTGGAACAATTTCATCTTAACAGTCAATCCAGTTTCTGAATATGCTTGGTGATTTTTCACTCCATGACTTAGGGCAGGCTGCTCAGCCAAATATGAAAAGTTTTACACGGAGCTGGAAAACCAATGATATTTTGCCAAGACTGATCTGCTGATACACTTGCAACCATCACCTAATTTAGCTATGCCAGGTAACCTGTCCTAAAGCCGATTTTTCTTCTGGTATCAATCCTTGCTGCCTTTGTACATAAGGAGAGGCACCAGGTACCCCAGTATGAGTGGATCATTTTAACCAAACCAGGAATACCAGCACAGTCTCCAACCATCTGTTTTTACCGTACACTGCAAAGGGTGGCCAAAGAATTTCAAGTCCAGCACTTTTGGAGTGTTTTGCATATTCTGCACTCTGACTCCACATTTTAAAGAAAAAAAATGTCAGAAATTTTCTCTCAACTAGCTTGAAGTGATGCTTGCTTACACTCAGCACTCTCTACCTTTCAAAAACATCAGTGGATTTTACCCCTCAGCAATAGAGATGATCTTCCTCAGTCACATACAACCACCAGGTATAAACATTTATTAGGACAAACACTTATGTGGGAACAAATTAATTTAATCAAGAGCTGTTAAGAGAAAGATAATCTTTCTGCTGCCTCAACACATGGTGGATGGTGGAGGCAAGGGGGCAGGAGGAAGAGAAGGGCAAGCAGTGCTAGGTGCCTTGATTGCATAGCACTGCATCCCGTGGATTTAATGCATATTACTTTCAGATGAGGTCTGTGAATTCATTTTCTCTGCTTCCTCAAAGTTTGACTTGGGTAAAAATAAAAGACGACACATAAAGATAAAAATGAAGTTGCAGACAGAAAGTACTTTATCCATTAGGAGCTACACCTAAGTCCTTTTGATGCAGGTGAACTCCTACAGAAAATGACAGCTGCTGTCTCCAAAAAATTACAACACCCATGTTCGTTCAAACTGTAGGAACACAAGAGGACTCACAACACGTATTCTATTTATTTTGTTTTTATCTTGAGCTGACACAACATAATGCAAAGGCATTTGCCTTAGTACAAAATTATCAAGTTAAATAAACCATGTCTCAACAGTTAATTGTATCTTCTTATTGCCTGTCTGAAGAACCATTATATAATGGAACAAAACTGGATGTCTATTAATACAAAAAAACCAGATTCAACATCAGAAAAAATAATACTATTTTTGTGTGTTTCACATCCAAACCACAAGCCAGCAAGCACTAGAATTTTCTCCAAGACTAATAAAAGTTCGGTTACTTTGTGGTCTTCGGTTACTGGGTTAAAACCAGATACATTGCTCTAAAACTTCAGTTTTACGTAGCAGGGTTTACAATTTAAACCAGACAGCAAATCCAAATGAACATTCAGACAATTGAAGCCGGGTTTTGAATTGTGTTTAGCAGCCCTCCACCTCAGTCTGAACTGCCTCTTGAGCTGCTCCACAAAACCACATCCTCTCCATGATGCAGTTGTGCCGTTTTCTCCCCACTCCTCTCCCAGCTTAACTCCATGTGTTAGGACTGATTCTCGCCACTTGTTAGAGGAACTGAATCAGGATTCTGTAGAGATAAGCTTCAGATTAAACAAGCTCATATTTTCACATTTAATTGGCACACATTTTTTTGCTTCAGATAGCAAGGGAAGATGGAATGGCCCTGTCTAAAGCCAAGGTTTAAAAGCAGTGTTAAACAGGCAAATTAAATAACAAATATGCTGTCCCTTGCTACATCACTACCAGATGGTGATGTCTTTTGCAGATCTCATAAGTAGAAGCAGGCCACTGCATCTAGACGCCCAAATCTGCCATTTGTTTCTTCTACAACAATCTGCAAGATAACCCTTGCTGAGCTGAGCAAGCTGAGCAGAGGTACTAAGATGAAAGGTAAGGTCTTTTTAAAGGCTTGTCCAGGGAAAGTCAGTGACACCCCCCCCCCAAAAAAAAGCCCAAAAGAAACAAATAAATAAACAAACCCCAACCACCAAAAATAATAAATAATTTCACACAGCATCCATAACTCTTGTGATTTATTATTACAAACTAAACCACATGTGGAAAATGAGGAAAAATCCAACAAACAGAAAAAACAAATATCCAAGATGCTGCATTTAGATGAGCTGTCACAATACTGTATGGAGCAGATAAAAGTAAAAGTGAAAACACAAAGTTTATTTCAGTCTATTTCCGATGATGCCTTTATCTTCACTGACATCACTGTGACCCTCTTCAAACTCCTCTAGTTTGCTACTGGCACCCATGTACCACCTATCTTCTCGTTTTTGATCGTCTCACTCTTGCTGTTACAGTCACAATAGGAGGTTTCCTCTTGTTAATCCAGTTTTCTATGCTACAAATAGAAAATTAGATTCCTCTCTGGAGGGCAAATTCTTACGTCTAATTAAATATCCCTTGTACTTCCACTTTGGTTTCTTACTCATTTTCAGTTAGGCATGTGGTATTTGATCCCAAGGTAAAAACAACCATCCCAACTTCTATTGAGATCAGTGAAAGCTAAGCCATTCAGTTTTTAACAGGAAACTAACTTTAGCTATTGGCAGATCATTTCTGTACAAGAGTTAAAGACGCTGCTACAGTTAGTAAGAAGTCTGCAACTACCAACTCGCACAGTGGGCAAGAAGGTTGAGGTTTGCTGCTTCTTTCAAGTGCTCCCCCCAAAAAAACCAAACCCCTTCGTTCCTTACCCTTGTAGTAGTAACACAGTAGTGACCAGATGGATTGGAGGGGGTGGGGGGGGAAGGGGGAAAAAAAAATTAAAAAAAAAAATCAAACAAATGTTTTCCTGATTATATAAATTTTATTATAAACAGCTGTTTTTCTCTAAGTCATTCCTAAATCTTGCACAACTTCTCGATGCTCTTCAATTATTTTGTGATTATCTACAACGTATCATTTTAATATCTGCCTACATAAAGGCTTTTACATCTTCATACATTGTTGATTTCCATTCATTTAACAGCTAAGCACAACCAACAATTTAACAGACAAGATGATCTCTCCAGCTAATGCATTTTACTGGTTTTATCAGTTTGTAAATTCGCAGAGCAACCTCCCAGGGACCAGCACTTAACATGTCTCACAATCAAAACAAACAAAATCTGCAGTCCTCAGAAGACATTTAGTAAACAAAACAAGGTGTGTGCCGACTGCAGTATTAGCATAAACAAATACCACTAAAATAATTTTTTTCCCATACTTCAGAAGTCAGAACTACCTTCAAATTCTCAGGAATACAGCACAACCTGAATCTCTGCTCAAAGTCACCTTAATGCTGGGAGACCAGTGCCTAAAAAAACAAGGATTCCGAAACAGTACCTTTCTGAATAAAATAAATAAATAAAAATTTGGCAGAGTTGCAGAACAAGATACTAATGAGGCTGTTTGCAATTAGCTCAGAAAAAAGAACCATCAGCAATAAACCTGCCAGCTCTTAGGCTGACTGCAACCCCAGAGAGTAGGAGGGTGCTGAGAAATATTGGCAGAGCCTCCCAGCGTTAAGGCTGAGGGTGTGAGAAAGGAAAGGAAAGGAAGTAGAAAGCGAAAGGACGACGGTTCCCTAGCCCCTTCCAAGGCTTGAGTCTGCAAAGTATCTACGAGCCTTAGTGAAACCGTGGGGTTGTGCTGCTCACAAAGTGGTCGCAGCTTGTGCCCGTGTCTGCGCTCCCTGTGTGTGACTGAACGGGTCCTGATGCACGATGGCAGGCAGCTGACTCAAATCCGAAACCTCAGCCTCATCACTGTCAGCCGTTGCCACATCTAAGCTGTGTTAAATAACAGCACGGCAACCCCTCGATGCTACTTTCGTATTCATTAAGTCTTTAAAAATCAAGCAGCAAATGAAAAACCAAAAAAAAAAAAGTCTGAAGAATTTCATTAGTTTTTAACATCGAGCACAACCTGAAGACTTCTGAAAGAAACTGCAAAATAAAAGCGAATTTAAATTTTAAAAATGTGTTTGGAAACATTTCAGCTGCTTTTCCTTTTAGCAGTTCACATGTAACTGTTTGTGGTTTAGCTAGGAATTTTTTAATATTCATTTGATTCAATGAACAGATGCCAAAGCTTCATCTCAAAATTCTGTTTATTTTTAAGAAGGAGCTAATAGGTTTTAAATATCTCACTCTTCTTCAGGAAAAAGCCCAGAAACAAAACACAGCCAAAGGTCAGACTTGTTAAACACAGATCTATGAAATTCAGATTAAAAGAGTGTTTCCTGCAATTAAAACATTTTTTACATTTCCCACTGGGCTCAAAACTGAGTCTTTTTTGCTATTGGGACAGAGGGCAAAAATGAACTCTCTGCTGAAAGGAAAAGTTTAGAAACATCCAGCTGTGCAACTTCTGAACTACATAGAGCCACGCCAAATATATGCGTGCTTTGGAGAGGTTCTGCCCCCTCCCATACCCTAGTTACTCATATGACCACAGCATGAAATAAAAACAGCCATCTGATCCAAAAGTCAGGAAACAGGGAATTCCCCGTTACACTCTAAGCCCTAACCAGATTCCTGCACCTGCATCCCAGCTGCTCTCTTGGCCGCTGCCGGACCAGCCTAGCACTGCCCTGAGCCCTGCTGGAGACCTCCCGGGGTTCCTGTCATGTCACCTCCCACCACCAGCTCCTGCTGATGCTCCCTCTTCCCAATGCCACCACCAGATGCTGGAAAGAACTTTGCAGCCACTCCCAGGCTGACTGGGAAGGTCATCAATGAATCCTAGAGAAATCTGGAACTCGGGAGGAGGAGGACGACTAACATTACCACCAAAAACAAGTTCTCCCCGACTTATGACATGTAAAACACAGGTATCTGGGTCCAGTTTGCAGCTTAACCATGAGATGTTTGGCTTAGACAAATATCTCAGCTTACCAACTGCGTTATACAAACCCAGCCACTTGGCCAGAATTTTCAATCTCTCTTTGCATGAGGACTTGATTTTTCCAGACGTTATCGCTGAGGTTACCCATTTGTATTTTACAAAACAATGCACCACTCACCAGCTTTTAAAATCTAATTATTTTTCTGGACAAGTCTCTCACATAATACAGTTACATCGCACAAATCAGGTCACCCAACTTGCAGGTATAAGCACTTACGTATTAGCAACGGAGGCATGCTCTCTACAAAAAAAACCCCAACAAAACAAACAACAACAACAAAACCCAAACAAACAAAAAAACAAACAAAAAACCAAACCCAAACACACCAAAAAACCTCAAACAAGCAAAAACCAAACCCAAAACCCCCTAACCTGTTCACAACTGTCAGATTAAATAAGACACACAGAGAAAGGAATGCAAGAAGCTTGAAGTAATAGTTCAGTAAAACACAGATGCTAAACCTCCTCAAACGACCTCTTAATTAAAAAACACTCAATTTTCAGAAGCTCCTTATCTGTAAGTTCCCTACAACTACGGAAACAAATAGAAAGCTTTCTCCACAGTTAAGGGCTAAAATTTCTTTCCCTATATAGAATACAATGATCATTTTGTTGTAAGGAAATCATCTACGATTCAAAACAAACTACTCTCAGTTCCTGAGGCTCCCACTAGTCATGCAGCTAAAAAGAGGCGTGTGAAAAGCACAGAATACATTTCATGTTCCAATTTGCATTTGCCTTCTCAGTTACTCTCTCTGGAGATGAGCTTTTCTCCATTTCTCAAATCAAAGAGACACCAATGACCAGCTTCATGTTTTCACATTTTTCTTGCTCTCCCTCTTCCGACCAATTCTCACCTTCTGCAATAGCACTTCTCAGTCCCTCACAAAGCTATACAGAATTCAACTCAGTAGATACTCAGGCCAAGTCAGAGTTGCCTACAGCATCTTACATATCCTAGTGCATCCCAATACAGAAAATATTCTGTTAACCTGTCACTCAAAATGCAGTAAGCTGGAACCAAGAGATGTAATGGCAGTCTGCACACTACCTTTTGAAGTAAGTGCCCTCCCAAGGAGTAAAAAAGAACATAAATATAAGCATTTCCTCCTGCACTATGATGGTAATATTGCTTTATCTTCCATTATTCCCAGGTGGCCACTTGCTTCATTTAGAGGCTCTGCTGGAAAAAAATCCCTGCTGTTCAGAAAGGCCCTTAGAGGTCAAGTCATCTCTGTCTCAAAGTTGAATCAAATATTTCAAACTCTAAATATTTGGATTTTAGTTTAAATCAAATTCAATAACAAATATTTTGACATTACCAAGAAAACCCCTCCACAGCAACAGTTATTCTTCCCTTAGTAAATCCAAAAGGAAAGCACTCTTACTTATTTTTTTTTAAGTATTGTTTTTAGCTATGCAATTTTTTTTCTGTAATTCTGCTCTAAGTTCCAGTACTCTCAGGAAAATAGCTCTGACATAGACTGGTGCTTTGTTTTATCAATCTAAAAACCCCACATGAGTAGTTACACTGATGAAGACATGAAATCGCTTTTGACACTGTGTTTGAAGATCATGGGGAGGACGAACAGCAAGCACAGACCATTGAAGACCACGATTGCCTGCGTGTCCAATGACACAGAAATCAATAAAAAGCCTCCTTCTGAAACATTAGATACAGGTTTATTATTGACTCCATGAAGAACTGGCTTCTATTCCGTTTGAAAAATCTCACATTGAGCAAACTGGGCTGCTTTGATACGAATGTATTATCATGCAATAAAGAATTTAGTCTGCTATACATGTGAATAAAAGCCTAGCAGCAAGCTAAAATAAACATTAAATGCAAACCTGCCGTCAGTGAAACACTAAGGCCAGTAAGCTGCAGGATCAAACTGCATTTCAACTATAGCATTAAGAAAATATGAATTCCTAGAGCTTTGAAACTCTACAAATTAATAGGTGAGATAACAGAATGCATCATCTACAGCTGTCCACCTGTATAATGCAGGAGTTCACAGGTTTTAAAAAGGAAAACAACAACAAAAAACCCCACAAAACAAAAAACCCACCACACCACCCCAGACCACATTATGCTATGAAAATTTATCAAGGAAACAAACATACACCCACAAATAGCATTTTAGATGTCCAGATGATTAGCACACTCCTGAATCACCCCATGGAGCCATAAAAATCAAGGTCGCCATCACTAGTAAGAGTCCAGATGCCTTCTGCTGCCCGTGCCTCATGGTACCTTCACAGGGCTCTGCTCCCGGCCTGTTGGGCTTGTTACCAACAGACAAGGAGAACTTGCTGTGTGAACTGGTGCCTGGTGCCCAGCGTCGCTCGTCAGGGTGTGGAATATAAGCAGAGGGTAACAGCAAAGGCCCTGAAATGCGGGCACAGGCTGACAACTGAGACCTCAGGACCGTACACAACACACTGATGGTCAATTGTTGGTCAATGGAGAAAAGAACTTTGAAAGCCTGGAAAAGACTGCTTTAAGCTTGACAGAGAGAAAAGCAACACTGGATCCAGCCTGGGAAATAAACACCATCCAATCCCACAGCAGACAGCTCAGGGCATGTAGGCCAAAGGAGGAGATCCATCTACTGACCCCCACATCTTAAAGGACAGAATCTCCAGCGTGACTGGGGGACTGCTATGAAGGAGTCACCATGGGACTGCTGAAGCTGTACACTGGCCCCTGCTTTCCCCATCAGTTCCAAGGACCTGCCTCTGTGCCTGTGCACTTAGAGAAGCAAAACTGCCCCTTCTCCTCCAACTGCCCCTGACTCACCGAGGACCCACAAACAGCTCACCAACCATTCAGGACCACATAGAGAAGTGTGCATGTGTGTCGTCCTCAAAAATGCTAGGCTGGAGCCATTTAACTCTGAGACTTGTTCAGAAGTAGTACCTAAAAGGGTCTTTCTGAAAGTAGATTTTAAAACCTGAGGTATATATAAGCTGCTGTCCCTTTCTGCCTATCCCTTGATACACCTTTAGAATTTGAACTCAGCTAGTCTGTGCTTCCAGCTAGAGTCATAAAACCTTTGCAGCTGCAAACTCCATGATAAGGGAGAACAGCCCTTACAGCTGAAAGTACTTTGCCAGCTTACTTGTGAAAGATATACAGTTAAAAAAACCAAAAAAAAACCCCCACAGCTGAGTTGCTCTTTTTATCTCATGCAATTCCTGCAATGACCAACAAACTCTACAAAAAGTTCTGGTGGCTACTTTACCACTCTATTCAAGGCCATAATTTGCAATTTAATAAAGCAATTATACTTAACTTTGGGGAACATGAAGTGTTGACCATGTATATTTGAATGATTCACTCTTGTCCCAAGGGCAAGAATGGTAATATACCAAGAATTGCTCCATGCAGCACAAAGGAGAATGAAAGCATACCTGAGTAACAGGCAAATGCATCAGAGATCCATGTTTTTCACATGACAACCTTGGTCCAGAGAAGCTTATTAAAAAAACAAAACCAAAACCAAGCAAGCCTATACACTTTTCCCTTTTACTTACCTTCCCTTTTACTTACCCTCAAAAAAAGTCCACCAATGCATTCTGTTTATTTTATGTCAGATAAAACCCAACCACATAAAGACAAATTATCTACATTTTTATTGCCTATGTTTATGAAATTTCATTATTTTGTTCATCCTTGAGATAACTAATTTCACCACCATGATGACAGAGTAATTTATATCCATTCAAGTGTCCTCAGTCCTATCCTCTCTGTCGTAAAATGTGTGGGTTTAATTTTTTTTAATCACCAATATAATTTCACTGAGTAATGATACCATCAATACAGCCTGAAGTGAAACCAGCATTTACTCCACTCCCATCCATTTAACACTAGCTCTCCCAAATTCATAAAGGTGGCTGGCTGATAGAACAAACAGCTCTCCTTAACAGAGACACACCAAGCATTCAGCTGCAGACCACAGAAGTCACAGGATAATTTACAATGCCAGTACAAAAAGTATCTTTGCACTCAAATTGCCAGGTTAGTAGATTGCACATTTTGCAGACAATTTTGCATGATTTGCACACCACCAGCCCCTTTTTGTTCTGCTACTTGAGGGATGGTATAAAAGATTTCTGAATTTCCAATCATCCTGAAGTGTCTCAGACTGTCTATGCACAACTTGTCTTCTCCAAAGGGTTTTATTTAGAAGACAGTGTTGCAAAATGTACTCTGGCACCATCAACCTGCTTTTCACGCTACAGAGGAACACTGAAAGGATTAGGGGATTTTACCAGGATGTTGAGATGTTTACCTAAGAACCATCACCAGCGGTATAAAAGGCCTAAAGCTATGCTATGGGGGGTGTTTTCACCTTTCTGAACCTCCTTTATTAGCAAAATTAATCACCCCTAATAGTAAGTTGCTAGTGAATGCAAGTTGCTCTTGTCCACACGGGAAAAGGTAGGGTCTTGATCTTAAAAATCCTCCACACCAAGTACTTAGTCATTATTAAAAGGGCATCCAACTCTTCCCTTCGCCACACAGGCTGGGGGCAGAGGGGAATGTGTTGCTCTTTTCTTCTGCATTAGAGGCTGTTCTGTTGGAAGAATGCTAAAAAAACCCCACCATCCTTCTCATGAAGTGCTCAGTCACATCCTTCTCAGGCAAAGTCCATTTGCTACGGCTGCCTTAGCTTGTAAAGTAAACACTAACACAGCTCAGGTGAGGATGCCATCTAAAATTTGTAAGGCTCTAAAATGCTAGGATTGATTCCGAGTAATTCAGCTTCATTTTGTATTACATGTTTCTACTAGAAGTCTGCTGATGCGTATGAAGGACAAGGTACGATTCCTGTAAAAGATTTGTCACTTGGCACGTAACACCAACTGGCTCACTCCGTTTTCTCCAATTAGCAGAGTTATTTTCCATTCAATTAAAAGAACTGGGTACGTTTAGTCTATGGACCATTCTAGCACACCAAACAGAAGTCTTTTGTGATCAGTGAGAAAGTTTGCAGAGAACGCATATAGCATAACCCTTTTGCATTATATGGGAAATTCTAGGTCGTTAACTCCTTAAGAAGAAGGTCTTCCATGCAGCTCCACCTGGACGTAGCTTCAGACAGGTCTTTCTTATCCACTCCAAGAGTAAATTGGCTCATCACCTAATAATCAGCCTGCCTACTAAGGAAATAAAAGGGAAGAAAGTTCTCTATTGCCTACCACATGCATGAGCACCACCTACTTTATAGACACAGAGATGTAAGGCAATAAATACTGGTTTTTACAATTTACATAGGTTATGAGTAAACATGAAAGCAAAGGTAACTTCACCCCTCAACAAGTCAAAAGCCAGTTCACTGCCTGTTGAAAAAAATCTTCCTTTATGAAAAGTCAGGAAATGAAGGGGTTATTACGTTGCTATCCACAAGCAAAATAAACTAAAAAGCAAACCCCTTTGAAATACAGCTTCACAAGAAAAGAAGATTATATTCTGAATTGGAATGGTATTTAATCAATTTTTTACATGTACATGAAGCCTTTAACAGCAGTCTATTTTCCATTATTTCCCAGAGATGGCCTATTTCTAGTTTCCCATTACAACCTGTCTTAATAATGCCCCAGTGAGCCTGAGGCTAAGATATCACTTCTTCCTATGTGAAATACATTGCATGGTAATAACCTACACACACACTCAAAACTGAGTACAAAACAATTCATCTTGTTTCTTCGTGTTGGGGTTTTTTTTGTTTGTTTTTCATTCTTTATCTAAAGATTCCCAAGGCAGGGCTAGCTTTCAAAATACCACCTCACCCAGAGAAAAACCTTTACACTGTTAACTCATTCAACCTCCTGTTGTTGAGACTGCTGAGCTACATGATAATGTTAAAGACTTTGGTGCATTTGGAACCTGAAAAGTTATCTTAAGTCAAAGGACAACTCTAGCACAAGAATAAGCAGTTCTAGATGCATTTGATTGATATATGTGGAAAATTAGAGCATTTCTAGGCACGGAAAGACTCAATGGCTACTCAGGCAGCATTTCATAGGTGTATTGCTTTGCTGTTTCTTATTACTTTTAAGATGAAGCTTGACCATCTTACGGTTCTATGGAATTACATGCCCCAGTTGTTTCCACGCAACACCAAGCTCTCTAATCCTGCATACTGAGGTCTCTTTTTCCAAAACTCTTGGAAGCACACAGAGGACAAGATTTTGGCCACATCCATATACACCAAGTTTCCTCTCAACTACTGTACACCCATGACTGTGTACAGTGCTCTTCTGTGCACATATTTCAGATTAATTGAGCTTTTTTAAAGTATCTTCCTCATCTTTCTGCTACAAATGTGTGCAGACTCTGAACTGCAATATGCTGAGTTTTCTTGGTGGTATTTCAAAGCTGAAATATACTTGGTGCTGGGATTAGGTTCTCCATAAGTGACTGAAGGTATACTTGTGCTAGAATTAGATTGTAAGCACAGTTAACCTACTGTAGAAGGAGGCCTAGCAGGTTGGATAAGCTAAGAATAGGATCAATAGGACAGGTAAGAAGTAATTTCTCTTCTATCTGTGAACCCACGTAACTGCACAGGGACACTGAAATGTAACTAAAGAGAAAAGGATGAAAACCCAAAACAATGAATTACCAAAGCTGTCTTCAGTACTGTGTTTAGATATTGTGCAGTAAGCCCAGAGTGATGCCACGCACCAAATAAAGATCAATACCCAACAGCTGCCATAACTCTGTGCATCTTATACATTGAAAGAAACAAAGTTTGCTGGACAAAGAGAGGCTATGATCATTGAAGTAAAGATCACAACCTAAACTGCATCTTAGAAGTTAGACTAGAGAGGTAGCCAAAGTACTAACACCAGCTTTTGAGTGCTTACTATCAAATCCACTCTACTATTTTTAATACTGTAATGCAATTCAAGTACAAATATAAATTTAAAACTGCCTGAGGAATGCAATAGCTATGACATCTTATTGAAGTGTCTGGAAGTGAATCCTGCTAGGTCTTGTTTAAACCATAGCAGAAACTGTACACAGAAATCTAAAGTATTCAATAAGCTCTAATAACTGCAAGAAATTGGGTAAGACCTAAAAAACTGCAAGCTAAATTAGGAAAATTATTAATTCTTTGTACTGCCTTTGATAGGAGATCCTAAACACACAGCCACCCTAACTATTTCAGTGCTCCTAATTCTAAAAAAAAAAAACAAAAAAACAAAAAAACTAAGCACACCTTTCCAAGGGTTGCTCTTAAATGCCAAGTGGACAGCCCTTGCCTAGAACAGATAGTGCAGATATTTTCACAAGTATATATGAACTACCAGAGAAGTTATTAATTCTACATTTGTTTTGCTTCATGAAGGACAGAAGTGTTATTGACAAGAGGATGTGAAAATACAGTCTAGATCGCCAGATCTTACATACCAAAGTTTTACAGAACAGGATGTTCAGAAAAATCCTGCTCCAGGCACATCTGAAGAGTTAATTTTAGGCTTTAGGTAAATGGACCAGAAATGGTGTGCACAAATCATGAACCTCAACAAGGTTCATTTACTAGTCAAAAAAAACCAAAGCTGTGCTTTGGGCAAGTGGCAGTAGAAAGAACAGCTTAGGAAGCACATGCCTTCCATGCACTTCATGTCCCATTTTGGAACAAATAAACCAATCTGTGGATCATGTAGCATGTAAAATCACTTTTATGCTTTATAAAATTAGATTACAGTAGGTACCACGTTCCCTCTGCTTTTAAATGCTTTGGTCCTCATTCACAGAAGACAGAGAGCGGAGTATCACAGCTTCCAGAAAATAAATACATCAAGATATTAGATCAAAAGCTCCCAACCAGAACGGCCAACGTAGCTGGATGATCCAACATCTCTGTTGCAAAGCTCCACAGTCCAGCTCACACAAGGACCCTCAGCCTCATCTCTCAGATGCTGTAGCTGACAGTCCAAATGCCTGGCTTTGGTGTTTGAAGACTGCTAAGAAAATCTTGCATCTCAGTAGGTCACACTCATGCACTAGTCAACATCCAACACATGCAGCAGCTGGACAAACAGAAGTTTGCACCAAACATAAAGATTTCTTTTGATTTGTAATGAAAAGCACTACTGGCCATCACAGCTCACCTGTCAGGGAACCAGGAACAGTTTTAAATGTGAGGCATCAAAGGAGTACAAGCACAGAATTCGGCCTGAGCTCTGGCATTTATGTCTCTTAAGGCACATATTGAACACAGAAATGCTTCCCACTTCTCCACATGTAAGACTTCTCATACCTGTGCTGCAGACCCAACTAAAACATGATCCAAAAAATAATATTAGCCCTAAACAGAGAGGGGAGATTTTTTTTTTGGTAAGGAAGCAATATCCCTCCTTAAAAGGAAAGTATTCTCTTCCTATTTCCTTTTTTTTTTTGGACTTCTATTAAATACCTAACTGGCAATTATGGGAACTTCACATCTTCAGCCAGCTCACTCTTAATTCCTCCTAAAGGCTGCTCGTGGGCAGAAGCCAGAGAAATCATGTTCTGCTCTCTATGGTCTTTCTTACCATCCCCTTCTGCCTCACAAAACAGGTGACCCTAAGAGAACCAAGCTGTGCAAAGTAGCTGTGAAGCTATACAAGCCCAGCTAATCATAACGATGCTTGGAACATAAAGCCAATGACCTAAGTGAGTCAGGATGCAATTCCTTATGTCTTTCTTTATAGCACAGCACAATTTATTAGATGCATTATGCACATCTACCCCTGCATCAAACAAACCAAAGCGAAAATCCCACAACACCCCAAAACCAAACCACACAACCAAACTGAGCTCAGCAAAACACACCAGGTCCTGTCACTGTCTGTAAGAACTAAAGGACAATGTAAGGACACTGCTAAGCAAAGGGCTGTGGACACTTTCATGACGTATAGTTGTGTAGAAAGGAAAATCCAAACGTACTGTCATGGATCACATAGAGGAAGGTGGATGACTGCTAACAGTAGTAACAAAAGAACAAGCGTGGGATCTCAGAAGAAACAGCGTAAGTGTACTTGCATATGGCTAGATGGGTAACAATGAATTAGTCTGAAAGCCTGCAAGCTCCCTGACAGAAAGCTACATAGGCAGCATCTTCGTATGCAGATGCAAGAAAGACACAAAGACTGTAAGGACCAGCCTTGGTCACAAGATGGATCTCCAGAGGAACACCAGTAGTGAATGGACACCAACTGGACTTAATTACTAATCACTGGTCCTTGTGGCACCCTGTTTTCCAGCTCTCTGGCAGACCTCAGTCTATTGCTTTCCAATTTGTCTTGAAGAACATTATGGGAAACAATGTCAAAATTCAAGGTAAAGGACACCTGCTGCACTCCTCTCAGGCACTGAGCCACTGATCACAGAATGCAATCAAGTTGGTCAGTCATAATTTGCCCTTCAAAAAATCAAGCGGACTATTCCAAATCACCTCCTTGTTCTTCATATACCCGCAAATGGCTTCCAGAAGAATCAATTTCTGCCATAATCTTCCTGTGGACTAAGGCGAGGCTGACTCCCTAGGGCTCCTATTGGCCCTTTGTGAAGACTGAGCCCGATGCTGGCCAAGTTCCAGTCATGGTGGAACTCTCCCAATCACCATGACCTTTCAGTGACAGATAGCAGCACTGCAGTGACATCAGCCATTTTCCTCAGGACCTTGGATGCACCCCAACACATTCTCTGGACCTGTGCATGTACAGTTTTTATTTAACAAATCCCCAACTTGATCTTCTCTCATCACAGATATTTTACTCCCTCAAACAGTGTCACTAAGCACAGGAAACTGAGTCCAAGCCTGAAAGAAGCACTTTATCTGAAACAAAGAAGGCAATGAACACCTCAGTGTCTTCCAGGTCTTTGATCACTACATCCTCTGCTCCATTCAGCAGAAGGTCCATATTTTCCTTAGTCTTCTTTCCACTGCCAATGTACTGTGGAAGATCCTTTTGTCTCTATTTACATCTATTTCTAATATACATCTAATATATTTTACATATATTTCAACCCCAGTTGAATTTTAGCCTTCCCAATTTGTTCCCTGCAAGCCTGTGTAAAGTTTCTGTCTGTATTCCTCCTATGCAGTCTACTTGTTCTTCCTTTCACCTTCCATACAATCTGTTTGTATTCCCTGCTCACTGGCATCTGCCTGACTGCACATCAGAGACTGAGGAATGGGATTGAGGAGATTTGTCCTTGTAGACCAGCGAGCTCCCCTGGGTCCCTCTCCTTCAAATCAGCTTCTCATAGGCTCCATCCTACGAAGTCCCTGAGCAAGCTGAAGTCTGTTCTCCTGAAGTTTAAGGTCATGGTTCTGTTATCAGCTTTCTCTTCACTGACAATTTTTAATGTCATCATTTCACAAATCCATTCCTTCTTATTCACAAGTAGTAGATCTGACAGAATGGCTCTGCTAGTCAGCTTCTCCAGTACCTGTGTCAAAAGACTCAAACAATTATGAGGGCAATGGGCTGTAGCTCCCAGATGATGTACAGTCTCATGTGGGAAACCGTATGATTACATTTGTTTTACATAAGATTCAGTGAGCTAACAGTCAAAAAGCACAACCAAGTCAGTGCTCTGTCTTTGCTCTTCTCTCATGATGCACAGGAGAGACAGTTGTCTGGAACACAGAGGAACCCACACAGGGTAATTCCCAGGCAAAACTTTAGGTGCGACTTCCACAGAGGTTCAACATACCTTTAGTAACCAACTGAATTCTTCGAAGGCTGAAGAGCTTGATTAAAATGCATCAGGAATATGCAGTGATGTCAGTCTAGCTTTTAAGTATTCTTAAGAAAATGGAAAAGGAAGAAATGAAAGAGGCAGTCATGACATTTGACAAAATAGTCTTTGTTTATCATTTTGAGGATCTCAATCTCCAGCATAGATGGAATTTTCAGAAGGATTTGACCATCACAAAGGGAAACAGAGTCCAGATGTCCAGAACTCAAATAACAGAGACAGTGTACAGTTGTTGGGGAGCCAGAGTGAAAGAAGTCTGGTATATTTATGTTCTGTTTAAGTATTAAAATATGATTGTCTGATGAGATAGCAGAAGAATGTTTGGATTTTGACAAGAGAAAGAAGGTCTCTGAAAAATTGGAGACTGCTAATAAACTGCACTAGGTCTAGACTAATGTTCAAGTGCCTTTTTTTTTTTTAAAGGTCAAGCAAGGATCAAGGAAGGATAAAATATGGAGGTCATTTTCTGTGAGAAGATTTTTATCAGGAATTCCTTCCTCAGACTTCTCAAGTGGCAGAGGTTTGAAATTGCCAAGTAGACCACCTCCCCTGCTTGCACACTGGTACTGCCATGGGTCCCATGGGCATGGTTCAAAGACCCTAGAGATGGCTGCAACATTGTAGATAGACAGTTGTAGATTTGCTTCAGTTTCAGCCTTTGGGGACACCTTCCAGCTTCTTAGGCATCCTCTCCCTGCAAAACCATCTTATTCTTAACTAGGAGCAGACTGTTAGAAGAATTGCACACTACATCCTTTCCAAAGCAGCTTCCTGTCTGCTCTTCTGCTAGTCTACAGTGCAGACCACTCAGCAGGCATTTGTCAATATTATTTTTCAATCAATACCTTTTGCAACGAAATGCTGGCAACCCTAGCCACATTTAGAGGTTACTCGCCAGGCAAGAAACCTGCATGAGAGTAAAAGGTGAGAAATGAAACTTCATACCACCCTCAGTATGAAACACAGCATGAAAACACCCAATCCTCCAGTTTGTAGACAGAGCCAACACACACTTGCATACCTCCAAGAGGACTTCTGGAGCAGCTGAGCACATCGACAGTCTTTAGTAGTAAGCAATGTTTCACTGTTTCCCAAGCTACCATCCTGCTACTAAAAAAATCACTCTATACTTAAGACCCAACACTTATATACCTCAGGCCCAATACTTATATACTTCAGGTTCAAAGCAGACTACACAGATAGCAGTGAAAAATACTGAGAATTTCAAGAATGCATAATCTTTACTGACACCTGGCAAAATAGTGGTTAGTGCTAAGACCTATAAATCCTTGCCAAAGAGGCTTAAAAGTAAATAAGGAACTTTAGTCATCTGATGTGCATTTGCAAAATTGCTGTGGGAATAATGTGATTGTCCCCGTTTTCCATCCCCCCAATGCATACTAGAGCATTGTAAGAGCTGTTATCAGGCCCACAGAATCACTACAGTTTGGGTGCAGCTCAGGAAAAGTGTATCAGGGAAAACTCAATACTGAAAGAAAAGCATGAAGGATTGGAAAGCTGATCAGTGAGATGCTCAATAATTCAGCTAGATTCCAGCAGAGCCCTGCATCAATGTCATTATTGTGCAGAGCTGGCAATATTTTTAATACAGACACCTTACATGCCCCTCAGCATGTGATAACACTTCTGCATCTCCTCGTCCTTTGTTCTGTGAAACAAATAATACTTTCCTTAAGGACAGAGTAAGTTTGCAACTTATATTCCCCCTTCCCCTTCCAACGCTGCACATGTGGGAAGAGCTGGTCCTTAAGGTCATAGATTACAAGAGATAAAGCTCTACACATCTGTGAGGGTCCATCTATACTCACAAGGACATGATTCTATTCAAAAAGATATGTAACATCCCCCATGCACGTTTTTCCTCAATAGCATCTTTGCACAAGAAGGGACAGAAAGACATGGGCTTACTTTTCCCTAGTGACTGTTCTTCATCCCTTATCTCATACAGCTACCTCGAGCATACAGTATTAGCAAACAGTTTGTGACATTTTCCAGACTCATTTACAAGCACAAAGTCATAACAGAGTCATAAATGTGCAGTCATAAACCTCCTGCAGAATATGGTATGAAAGGATTGATGCAAAAGCATCAAAAGGAATAGAAAGGCTACCAAAAAGAAATGAACTCAAGAAGGAGGTTTCCCCTTGTGCAACCACAGGGAGGATTTTTTCAACAGACAGTCAACAACTGTTATCACTACTGATAGCCAGATAAACAACATATTTAATGATAATTACGTTTTGTCTACTCAACTTCATCTGGATTCACTCTGTAGTATTAAACCAGTTATATACTTCTGGACCAAAGTAAGCATTCACAACCCAGAGAAAGAAAACCAGTTGTATTTAAGGTACACAACAGTGAAAAAATTCTTTCCACTGTTATTTAAGCCTACGAGGACTTGAGATTAAGAAAGAGCAATGTTGCAGTTTCCTTTCCTAGGTGGAAGGAGTGCTTCTTCCATCAGAACAGAATTTTCTGAGAGCATCTTTTCAATTTAGCTACGACTGTAACATTTTCCTGGCTTATGTGGACTTTATGTCATTACATAGCCAGCTGCCTGTTTATTTTCATTTAGTTAAAATCAAACAAAAAGAAAAAGTCTTGAATTGGTTACATTACCAAAATGCACACATGGCACAAGAGACTGTTTCATCTGCGTGCATTAAGCCTGCGAGAAAAATGAAATAATTCCGAGTTGAAAAATTCATATAATACCAGTCAGAAACAACAAACCTCAATCAGTCTCAGAAGAAAACAAGGTTAATAATATCCTAGTCACTAAGTCGTCAGTTTAAGGGACAAAAATAAAACACCAAAGCTCAAATACATTAAGTCACTGAATACAGCACCTTAGAACCATCGAAGCTCTACTCATTAAATTATGTATAATATTTAGAGAAAATGTTGTTAAAATACTTTGATGGCTAGGTAGCAATGCTAACAACCTATCTGTCTTATAGCCACAATGGCTTCTATAAATTGGAAGAAACAAGCTATGCCGACATCTCCCCACCTTCAAAGAGCCTAAGCTCAAAACAATGAAAAGTCAAAAGAGAATGTATTAATTTGGGTTTAAAAGGGCAAGACTAAAATATCTGACTTACAGTAAAGCACACCTCATTTTTGCCCCCTCTGAATAATGTAAGGTGACTTAAAAACCCGCAAAACCAAGACTGCCGTCAGTGAGGGCTTTGCTCCTGCCTTCTTTGTGCTCCCACTAAGGCCGAGACACAAATCTTTCCCAACAACATGCATGCGACTTGATGGATCCCAAAAAACTAACCTCTTAATAAAGCTTTTCCAAAAAAGGTTTTTGGCATGCTAGTGATAACTTACCTTTTCTTCATGAGCTCTCCCTATGCAACGAAAACTCATTTGACCCCCCAACTCCAGAGAAACGTGCCCTTTTTGCTCCATCCAACAGATCCAACACTACGATCAGTCTCACTGACCTAGCAACCCAAGCTGCACCCAGATAAGAAGACGGCTGGTCCCTGCTTTTCTTCCACTTCACTGCAGGTAAAATATACCCAGGAATCAGCAAGCATGCACTGCAGATAAAAAAGATCAAGGGAAGGGTTCTAATGAACTTCCAAGATCCTCAATGCCACAAAAATGGGATGTCCTATTGCTTTCAAAATCAGTACACCTGCTCTGTCCACCATAAAACTTTATTTAGGAGTAATAAACCATGCCTTTCAAAGAACATCAGAGACCAAACTACAGGATGCAAGTGTGGACAAAGTTTTGCAAAAGCACTTAACGAGTTTCAGAGAAAACAGGTTTTCATCAATTATGTCATAACCTTTACAAAATTAAATGTTTCCATTTCACCAAGCCTTCCTTATACCTATATTACAGTCTCAGTTCGTGCTAACTCAAAGCTCAGACACTTGAGGACATGCTACACACCAAGGCATACGCAAACCGAGACTTTTCATAAAGTTTTTCATTGTTTACACAGTTGGTAACCATTTACTGCTGAAGGCAATATGCAGTAAAGGGGTTTTGTTGGGTTTTTCTTTTTTTGTATTTTTTTATGAGTTGATACCACATGTTTTCACAGACAAAAGAAAAAAAAGTCTTTAAAATGCAAAGCAGACAGATTCATTTTGGAAAGAAGCTTGCAAAATCCCAGTGAACCACATCTGCAGAGTAACTGCAGCAACGATACAAACTGATTCCCACTAGTGCCCGTATACTGATGTAAAAGTTTATCCCTTTAACACAGCACTTGTCTCTGAAAAAGGCTCTTCCTGTCTTGACTACCATCTAATTCGGTTAGCCCTCACCCTATTAAAATTGGTTAAGCATTCCCACTCCATCCATCAATCTAGTGTCCTCATCCCATGAGATTCTCTTCTGACACTTCTACAAAATTTAGTAGCTCAGATGTGACTTTGGCAGCCAAACAAAGCAATAACCTGTAGCTTTTGCAGTAAATTTCACTGGCTTGGAAAGTTAAATATCTTGGACTACAATTTGTGCAACTCCTTGAAGTCATTGCAGGACTAAGTACCGACTCTATCTCCCAGCTCCAAGCAGTTCAGTTGTCTCATTTCAAAGCAATTCCACAAGTTGGCTTTAGCTGCAAGCATTCCACAGTTTAAGAAGTGTTGGTTTGGTTTGTTGTTTTTTTTTTAAACACAAGCCTGCAATAGGAAGCCACACATACTCAGAAAGTGAACTCTGAAAGCAAGTCACAGCCTTGACTTGATCACAGACTACTCTGAACTGAAACATGGAAGCTTGACAGGAAAGCACAGTCTATCCCTACAAAAGAAGGGCTTCAGTATCTTACCAATGAAAACCCTTGGGAAATCCAAAAAGCCAGTCTTGTCTCACACTTCATCTGTTCATTGTAGCAGGGGAAAAAAAAAACCACAGAAAAACCCCCAAACAAACAAAAAAAGAAGATCCATCTGTGCATAGAAAGCTCCCAAATCCAGCACTACAGACTGCATGCTGTTCAATGAGTGCATTCATTAGTACCACGTTTTGGAAATGTGCCTATACATTGTGCAGGGAGGAGGAAGGAAATTTCAATTAAAACAAATCTAAAAAAAAAAAGAGAGAGGGAGAGGGAAAAAATTGCCCCAAGCGGGTGCATCCTAGCATCTCACCCCTAGTAAAAATCATCACAGAACTTCCCCTTTTGAGCTTTTACATAAAACAGACGATTTCAAGCGTCAGTAACTAGTAGCACAATTATAACCTGATCATATGCACTGTGTCTCCTGAACAAACAGTACACATTACAGGTCTTCAGCATACTGTCGACTTGGTCTGCTTTTCTTTGGGATCTGTATTCAGCCTGACATAAGTATGGACAGCTCTCCCTGCACGCAGTCATGCATACATCACAAAAAAGAAAGGTGGCTTTTCCCATTTCAAAGGAAACCAAAGGAAGTCCCCTTGTCAGCACCTCCAAATACCTCATCCTAACTACCTTCCCCATTGCATTTCAGCTCCCATCCAAAACTAATTTTTTTTTGTTACACTTATTTAAGTATGATCATAGAATTGTTTTGGTTGGAATCTTAATATAATCTTAATAAGATCATCAAGTCCAATTATTGGTTACTTTGTAGCATGGCCTTTAAAATAATGACTGAACTTGGGGTTTGCCATCTCCGGGAGTTGCCTCCTTTCAGTGCTGTCTACTCTGGCAGTGTTTTGACACTTGTCAGGGAAGGTGATACTTGCCAACCAACTTTGTCACCTAACTTTAAAGGCTTTTCCACCTGGAGCTCAACTCCACTGACTTACAGGCACCTAAGAAAATTCCTTTCCTTTCTTGATGCCCCATATAACTTAAGGCATCTAGTATTACTTAATTTTCTTCCTTCTCTCCCCAGTTTTAAGACCTGAACACTACTGATGGCCACATTTCTATATGCACAAATATGCTCAAGGTCTAGTTTTCACATTACTGGTATTTCAGCCTCTGCCTTTCCCATGACTTCAAAACTCCTGCCTACATGTCTTCCATCTGTGGATTCAAGTTTCAATAACCTGAGGCTCATCAACAAAATACTACTCAAGCTTGTATCTGCAAGCACTCAAGTGCAGCAGCAGTTTTCCACAGAGATGGAAGTCCTCCGAGTGCAGCAGAACTACTCGGGTGTGTAAAGTTACTTACGCGCTTAAGTACTTTCGGATCTGTCCTCAATTTTTAAAGCAGGTTTTCTGCCAAAATGGCAAGAAGCTTCACAACAATCAGCAGTTCTTGTGAGATTTCCTCTTCTTGTTATAAATCTTATAAGAACAGCTGTTCTGGAGAAAACTTGGCCGTATCTGAATGTCCACACAGGCTCCAAAACCACAGGTGCAGCCTCCAAGCCAGGGATGCATATGTAAGTCTTCCTAGAATTCAACGGGATTCAGGTTTTCTCCTTTCTCTAACTTCAAATCCACCACAGAAGGCACAGTGATCAATAGCGAAGCTTCACTAATGGACAGGTATTTGCTGCTCACCTTGCAGCCAACATTGCTAATGAGATTTAAGGTTGAGTTTAGCAGGACTTTCCGCACCGTTCTCGCTACTAATGGGCCCTGTTGTATCAAGCTTCGCATGTCTTTGTTTTAGCATTGCAGGTCAGGAGGGAAACAAGAAAAACTAGACCATGCAGTGTGTGGGCAGGGTTCTCGGGGGGCAGAGGGCTACCTTGCAGCATCACTAGAAGAGGCAGTTGTTCAAAGCATGATTACAGTATTACACATGCTTGTGATCAGCAAACACTGCCTCTAACAGCCCTGAAAGCAATTCCCCCTCAAGTTGTTGTTCTTTGTAAGCTTTACCCATTAGCACTAGACATGAAACAGACACTGCACTGACTAACATAAAGAAAATTCATGAGATGTACTCAGTTTCCTCAGTTAAGAAACTTGGCTTAAAAAGAAAGGGGTGTTCTCACCTACAGTCGTAGCAATTCCTGTACCATTTCCCACCATACTTGTCTTCTATCTTCTCCAACAGAAAGTTTGCTGTTAGTTAACCTTTCAACAAGACAGACATTTTTTTCCTGCCATCTGCCACTGACAGAAGATCGGTGGCAGGTGATTCTTTAAATCCTTCTTAATTTGCATATTTTAGTTTCAAAATAAGCATATTAATTTGTTCATATTACTCTGCTGATGTACCAAGAGACTTGAAGCCCATCTATTTAGACACCTATTTGAATCTTGTGCCACAATCATCTCCTCCAGAAGTCATCACAAACATACATCAGTCACGATCTAAGAAAGGGGAAAGGGGAAACAATTTTAGATACTAAAATTTATGTTATGAAATTGACTTTGAAGCTAAATCATTTATTTAATGGTGTCATTTATTTAACGGGCTCAGTCATCTCAAGACCAAATTTGCATTGAGGAGTTGTTTATATAGGTTTATTATATTGCTAAAGCCTCTCGACCATGCTCATCGCACCAAACATCATCAATTGTGTTTTATTAGAGACTAAAAAGACAGCCTGTTTTATGCAATACTACTCAAGTCCAACAAACTGTAAATAATACCGTTTTAGTCTGAAATATCCACTGAAAAAACCCCAAACCTCTGAAAAACTGTTTCACAACTATTTAAAACTTGACATAGGCTATCAGATTTAGAGTGCAGGAGGAAAAAACTCCAGCTGACCAGAAAACTACATGTAAGTTACTCTGACTCGTATTCCAATAGCTACAGATCATTCACTCCTACATACAAATCATTTTGAGCTTCCAGGTAGCAACAAACTCTAGTATTACATCAGGGCTTCATGGGAAGAGAAGGAATTCCAAGAATTTTGAAGTTTATAAGGTGTAGGTGAGGAACTTACTGTGGTCTCTGATGCTCAAACATCCACTTTAAATTCCTCACCTGTTCTTTGCCTGTTGGCAGACTTCAGTAATGTCTAAGAAGATAACTTTGGTAAGGATCAAAAGAAACTTGAGGAAAACCTATGGCAGCTTTTCATGCTATTAATTGCATTTTGTCTCCCTTTATGTGCAAGTTGAACTGTATACTGAACTGGACTCAAAACTATTAAAAGTCAACAGGAATCAAGTCCTAAACTCTCTAGAGCTAATGGATTAAAACAACAGCTCGGGGTTCATGGGTTGCTACAGCAGCAGCAAATACATGTACTGAGACATCTATCCCTTGATGCTGCCCAGTCAGAGCTGACTGTCCATGGACAGCAGTTTCTCATATACATCACTGCAGTGGGTTTCTCCTGTCAGCTTGTGGGTGGGAGTTAGAGAGGGGACACTACATGGTATGATAAATTAATTTCGATGATGTTCAAATAGCCAAACCGTTCATCATGGTCATCACCCACAACAAAGTCCCAAGTCAATTTTCAATCATCATTTTCTCTGCTTCACACAGGCAGCGCTAATGGCAAAGAATACAACCCGCACACATGGCAAGGGTCCTGGGATGGGAACGCAGGGTAAACGCTGCTTGATCTTTACAGGATAAAGGCTCCTCAGGAGGTCTGGGTGTGTAATGAAGCCTTCACTATAAAACTGATTCAGACCCTAGAGATCAGGGAGAACTGTAGAAGCAAGTTATCAAGCAAATGCCTTAATGGTAAGGGAAGAAGCTCGGTTTTCCTCTCCTTGCTCAACAGGAGAGATAATTTGCTATCCTGACATAGCCACCAATTATTTTATCCACAGGAAAAGCATTACATAAAGATGAACCTGACAGAGATGAATGATACAGAAGATTATGTCATTTTTAAACTTTACTGCTAGGAAGGCTGGTTTTGTTTCCATCCAGAACTCTAATTACTCCACTCTTTCAGATCAGTCATTCTAAACATTTCTCTCCTTAAGTCCTCCATGTTAGAAACACAACAATGCCACCAACTCAAACTTATATAGTGGTCACATTCTATACAGTAAGGAAATGCTATGGAAAGGCAGTCTTAATAGGAAGAAAATCAGCCAACATCTTTCGTAATTTTGGAGGGGAAAAAAAAATTCAGACAGATTTGCTCTAAACTTTCTGAAAAGTCACAAAATTAAAAAAGTATGCTCATACTAGCATTCCCAAGGGTCATTCTGATATGCCTTTCATTTAAATACAAGAAATACTGGAGAAAGAGAGAGCAGAAAGGAAAGTGGACATACCATATGCATACATCTCCAAGTGGCAACACTCCCAAACCTGCCATATAGATTTATTGCATCATCTGTGGCTCAGTCAAAATCCATTAGCTCCGTATGCCTGTATGCAACTAGGGGAGAGTGTGCATGTGTGTATTCACACATCTGCTTTCCATCGTTACACCAAGGAAATCCTACACGGTAGACACATGAAATGTCTTTACAACCTGTACCTAAGTGTGAAAGAGACAGAAAGAATTTAAGAGCGGGAGAATTTTTTTCCTCCCAAAAGGAGGACTGAGCTGCAGAAATGAGTCACTACATACCAAGATTATTTCACACTTCAACTAAAATGTCAGTAAAAATTTGGTTTAAGGACTGAAACCATCATCAAGTCACTACAAAGTATACAAGGGACAGGTGTTTTCAGTCGGAATTATTGACCAGTACCGTACCAGCTTCTTGAGAAACAACTCAAAGGAAGCTCAGGTCTATTACCCAAGTCTCTAGAGAAGACTGGAGTGACACTATGTTTTCTTTGATTAATGAGATATAGAGCTGCAATATTCAAGATTTGATTTTCTACATAGAGCTCTGACCCTATTAAGCAAACAGAAGTTCTGGGGAATGAGGGAAGCCAGCTCTGTGACTTGAAATATTAAGAAAAAAAGCTCCCAAGTACTTTCTGCATTCTCAATTCACTGAATCTTGTATCATGTGATAGGCCAATTCAAGTTCAAGTGGTAGGTGCCCCAAAGTCCTAATGAAGACAGTAGTTCCCAGCTCCAGTCCACCGGGCAGGACTCTGAATCAACAAAACTTAGTGCCTGTGGTGGAGCTTTGTGTAGAGCAAGGAGCTGTTAAATCAAACAAGACCAAAACAGTGCCTATAGATGTTGCCTTTAACACCAGACTGCAGAATACTGGTTTGACCACGAGCAGCCTGCAAGCTGGAGACTATCTTTAACCTCAGTCTCAGCGGTGAACAAATCCTATCTACAATTCTTACAAAAGGAAGACTTCGGGTAGACAAACTGAAAGACACAGCCAGTTTCATTTCTTTATAAGTCACAGAAAAGGGAGGACTATCAGTCTCCACACTATGTAATTTTATAGTGAGTAGAGGGTCGGAGAGCTCTCCTAGCTCTATGTACACTTAGACTTTTGCATTTCAGCCCCAGTTCTGGTTTTGAGTAACACATATGGGTCTGAAGGAGAGTTTAAACAATATATACAAGTGGTATTCTAAATGTTGTTGTTGTTGTTGGGAGGGGGGGGGGGGGGGGAAATAGTTGTAGAAAAAAAATAATGGGATTCTACAAAACCAGGGCCCTATATCTATGGATATCTATGCACATCTTAGCTGGTTGTTTCTTCTATTCACTGTGCATTTAGCATAGCCAATTCTTTATGTATCTGCAGTTCTTCACTGAGAGCTTCTGTGCCAGGTCAAACCCAAGATTAATTTCCATGAACACCATAAACTACTTGAGAGGGAATTTATAAATGAAACCAAGTAAGCAACAGTAGACTTTTTCAAAACTACTAGAAATCTACAGGCACAAAACAATCTTCATAGAAACATTTCCTCAGTTACT
>WTSP01027512.1:0-18373 GCA_025331215.1 Actenoides lindsayi | reverse complement strand
AGGCCTCACCAGTGCTGAGTACAGGGGGACAATCACCTCCCTACTTCTGCTGGTCACACTATTTCTAATACAGGCCATTTCTTATAGTTGCTAGTCAAATTTATTATGGATCCTTTATTACAGTGGAATTCTTTTAATTTCTCCTTCCCCATCACAAAAAAATTACATGCATCGATTCTTCTTAAATGTACCTAACAGCCTTAGGCAGTTTTTACACCTTGTAGTTTGGCCAAAAGTAAAAGCGAAATTTGCAGATTTTTAAACTAAAAAACAGACCTGTACTTCAAATCTGCCACAAGACATTTTAGATTTTAGAGTGTTCCAAATTAATACTATTGTACAGTATAAAAAACTAACAAGGCAGCACAGTGGGTATTAAATGATTCATTTCAGTTTGACTTTTCATTCTAACTACAGAAGCTAGCAAAGATGTTGAGACAAAGCAGATTGAGAAGAGCACTATGAAAGCAAGCAGATCCACTACTAAGACAAACTGAGAGAATAAGCTTCCACAGCCTTTATGACAAATTCTGATCTATTAACCTTCACATGCTGAATTTTAGCCAAAGAATTGGGACAACCTGAATACAAAGGAACAGATGACTCCACACAACAGGACAGATGTTACTGACCGGCCTGCCCAGCCCTCTCTCCTACCACAGCTCATTTCAGAACTCCTAGTTCATCATGACTTCTAATTTCCAAGGAGTTATCATAAGCATGAAAAATATTATATTCCAATCTAAATGTGTATAGTAAGCCAGAAAATTCATGCTGGACAAGGTTTTTGATCAGCATTATCCGAGGAGGTGAAGACAGAAGGTCTGCAATGCTAGTCAGAAGATTACTAACAATTACAGCAGTTTATGATCTATTAGCAAGGGAAATAAGTCACTAGGACTGTATCCTGGTAGGGTAAAACCATAAAGTTTCCTGTCTAAGGGCATTTCAGCCCTGCTTCTTTCCTGTCAGAACAGGTAAGGGTGGCACACAGTCCCAAGCCTTGTAATTCAACAGCATCCATATTGCTCCCTCATTTAGGCTGGTGCCAGCTTTAAAGCACACAGTTCAGTGGTGTATCAGAGCCATGGGCGTGAGAAGACAGGAGAGAAGGAAACCGCCTGAGAACGATACAGAACAAAGGACTGGTATTAAAAGTAGAAAAATTCATTAGGTCACTCATATCACAGGAGACTGAGATTGAAAGCCACGGAGAGAAACAGTTCAGTCAAGGACAGTGATATTTCCTTGCCTGCATAATTTGTATGTAAGCAGCAAAGCAGGAAAGAATTGCAGAGAGTTGAAGAGATAATCTTATATTTCAGCCAGCTACACGGCTTGCTCCGAGATCCGAATACTCTCCTGGCTTGTGCCACTGTACTCAGTTGTGTTACTAGTCAAGTCATTTATTCCAAGCTTTTGATAGCTAGTCACACGTTGCTCATTTGCTATGAGTGCCTGGCATCCCAGCGCATGGAAGGGAGCCATAGCTTTGCCTCTATAATGCTACAGAATGCCAAGCACACAGCAAAGACGACGAGGTCTTGAGAGTCACGAATTAGCATACAGTTTTGAATCTATTTTCTCCATACCACAGTCCCGGCACTTACAGCGACGACATGAAATAAGATTCATGTTCACAAAGAACTTTTTTCAAAGATACTTCAGTGATGAGCACCACGAAAGTCTGAGAAAGTAATTCTGTCCTTAGGATTTGGTTTGAATAGCACATGATAAACATGGCATCGGAGTGCATGTCGAACAGTGAGGAGAAAGTGAAACACTGAATAGCTGTTCATTAAGAGCGGCACTATTCATTCTGCACACTAAAGAGATACTCAGAAGAAACACAGCAGTGACCATGTATTTAATATGCATGCCCATGAAGGAGACTTGAGCTTGCAAAGACAACACTATTGTATTATTTCAGCAGGCCTGACCTTGCAAATTTCATCACGTTCTCCAAGCCTGAAGACAGAAACACATGTAGTTATTCAGATAAATCTTTCACTTGCATTTAGCAGTCTTCAGCGAGATCAGGTTCGAAGCTGCTGGGTACTGTATGTGCAAAGCAAAGCCCTATCTATTTCCTGGGGGAGAATACAGCGCACCTCTTGGTAAGCTAACATTTTAAACTCTGTACATGCAATTTAGTCTAGCAAATGGTTGCACGCACAGGCCAAGAGATGAAGTGTCAAAAGAATGAACAGTCAGACAAAAATATATACTCAAAGGAAAAAAAAAATCCACTGAAAGAAGCTTCCTTGTGCTGTCCTGAAGTCAAATAGCTTGTCTGGGCATTAGCGGAGGCTAAATCTCCAGCATTAGCTCAGAGATATCCTGGATATACACACTGAAAACGAACACGTGCATCAGTATTCACTCATCTTCTCACAAGCTCTGCTGCTCATGAGGGCACGAAGCTGGATTTTCTGGTACAGTATACACAAAAGCTCTATTGGTGCAGAAAGTCAGGTATTCTTAGAATACACTGAGCCTTCCCCAGCTCTTTCAGAAGTCATCATAATAGATTAAAAGAAATTATCAGCGTACTTTAAAAATGCAAATAATTTCTTTTCCCATTTGGGCTATTTCTTCTACCCTAACTTAAAGCCACAACGAAAGATGGCACACTGACTAAAGCCAAGTTACTCTTAGCATACTAAATTTCTAAGGCAAAATTGTAAGTCTCCTGTAAAAAAATAAGCATATAACAACCACCACCATGAAGAAAGCAGGAGTCACTGTCTAAATTTACAACACTTACCCTAAAATTAGAGGGCTAGAGAATAAAACGAGTAAACATCTGGACTCAATAAGGAAATGAAACACCATCACCAATGATGGCAATACACAAAATACAGTCTTTCCAATCAGGGACTAATAAAGAGGTCATCTTGAGCTAGAACCTTGACTCAAGCCTAGACTACTTTCAAGGGCTGTCAAACTCTAATCGATATTGTTAATAGAACTATTAACATCAGAATCTCTATAGGCTACTTTTTAAAAATGTAAATGGAAGAACATTGGTCAGATTTTGGGCACCAGTGGGCTTTGAGTTTGTAGGGTACGGCTGCCAGTTTTTACTTTAATTCACAAAGAAAACAAAATCCCAGAAAGCAATCTTCCAGTCCTACTTCCACCAGGTTTTGCTGGATCATCTGCTTGGTGTGCAACGTGGCCCAGGTTTAGGGCTACCCTTGGGATAGCCAAGTACAAGACAGTAGAAACAGAAGGCATGAGACTTAAATTTTGGTTTCTTGAGAGAAAGCAGAGCATGTAATTTGAGTCTCCTGTTTAAGAACAACAAATAAATTTATTTCTCAATACTTACCTAGTAAATTTTTCTGGCATTTAAGTAAGCAAGTCAGTTTTCATAGTCTTCAGCTTCAAGATGATGAAACTTTTGATTGAAGACATGGTAACAGAATTTATTACTTTTTTTTTTAAACAGGATTTAACATTATTCTGTCCTTCTAGAGACAGAATTCTGTCCTGTCAGATCGTATTCATAAACACACACCTGCTCATCCAAATATAAAATGAGCTGGTATTTGAAACTAGTAGTATCTTAAACCCAAGTCAGTTAAGGCTAAAAATACAACACACATCAGCTGAACAGATTATTGGAAATTTATCTCCTGTTGAAAAGGACATCAATTCTTTTGCCCTTTATTCATGGCTTCATTCTTCCTGATAATGAAAACCACCTTTGTTTTTCTCCTTTCACACCCATGGTTAGCCCATGACAGAACTGCTCACCACAAGCATATCAAATTCATTAATGCACTCTGACAAGCAGGATAAATCAGAACAAATTGATGAGCGTAGGGAAAGGGTATTGGTACGATAGAAATTAAGGGGTTATTAAAATTCTTTCTAGAATTGCACCGAACATCACGGACACAACGTGTGAATAGGTGTCACTAGAGCTGAAGTCAGATGCAGAGCATGAGAGACCAATACATATGCTTAACATTCTCTTCATCATGCAAGAGATCCAAGGCCAGTGAGAAATGTACTAGAAAAGAAATGTTAGAAGAGCACGCACACCAGTCAGTTCTTCCTTTTACCTGCTTATCAGCAGCAAAACACACTGCATAAGGAAACAAAGCTTCTCCGTCCAACCTGGACCAGTGCCATGACAAACTAAGCTACAGATCCCAAACAGAACTGATTCTTGATTTTAATTAGTGGAGGAAGCTCAGACATTAGTTTAAAACTGAAGCTCTCAGACTATAAGACTCAAATGACTCCCAGGTGACTCCCATACAACAGAGAAGTGAGAGGAATAGCTATTGAAGCAGCAAGCGTCTCCAAAACACAGAATACTCTCCCCTAGCTACACCCAGTCCCACTGGGCTGGTAAGAACCACTGATGTTCACCTTCTCTCCATGAGAGTAGGGCATCAGATGGGAGGACCACCACCTGTATCATCAGCACTGGCAGAAGGCTCTAGCAGCAGTGCCATCGTCGCTACCATTACAAGATCTCTCTTCCCAGGGCCATTCTACCCATGTGACCAAGTCTGAAAAGTACAATAAGTCCCCAGGGAGTGAACAATAAAAACACGTGCTGAGAGTCACTTTCTTGTTACTTAGACTTCACTAAATGTTCAATGAACAGCTGTACACACAGCCTCAAGCATACACATGGTTATCTGTGGTGCCTCAAGAACAAGCAAAGCTAAATAAAGTCTGGCTCTTAAGGTTTTACCTTGAAAATATTGTAGAGGAGGTGAAAAGGTAGAAAAAGGAGAGTATTTATGACAAGGCTTTTTGCCTACAAGGCCATTAAGATGGAACTCCAAATATGAAGGATGCAAGGCAAATTAAAAATTTTAAGCACTGTAGAATTACTGGTTTAATGGATTTGCCAAATGACAGCACACTCCCAGCAAAGAGTTCTGGCTGCAAAAAGCCCTTAATCCCAATTAATAACTAACTGAGAATAATGTCAGCAAAACAGCTGTTACTATGAAATGCTGTTCAAGTTGCCTAGAGGAACAACTGCCTAGAGCTGGAAAGCAATACTTTCAGCCCAGACTCAAAGCAAAGAGCAGGACGTGACACCACAGTTTAACTCAAGTCTGCCACCATCCCCTTCTACCTTCAAAATGGGATGTATGAAGGAGGAAGACGGAAGCAGCAAAGCAAAGCAGCAACTGGTCTTTTCAGAAATACAGCAGCCTAAATCTGGAATGAATTTGAGAGCTGGGTCCAAATGTCTTCCAAAGAGAAGATATGGCAAAACAGTAACTGTCTATACTCAATGCTTCTCACTCTCCACTGAGGTGGAAAGGAATACTAAATGCTAGCACAGAACAACTGTTGAAGAAAAAACTTCAACGAGGCAATGTACCAAAGAAGCTCTATTACGCTCCGCTAAGCTGCTTACTCTAGTCAGAATTGCCATCAGATATTGCCAGTAGAAAGAGAGATGGATCTTCCCTATAACTTGATCAGGCTTGAAGTCCTCACTCCAACCAGAACTTCCCAGAGGAGAAAAAGATTTTACAGTGGATTAGAAATGCCTGATCTAGCTTATATTCTCTGAAGTGCCTGTTATGTGGCAGGTTCTCTTGAAGAAAGGCTTTTATTCAGACTCTGCTCGTCCTCCTCTCAACCAATTTTTTTTTTCCTCTGCAAGTTTAGCAGAAAAAACTTGGAGTTATATGCACCAGCACACAAAGATATAAGGAGGACAGATGACCAACCAGAAAAAAAAATATTCAAGAGAGCTTTCAATAACCGTTCTTAAACCAGATATTTCAAGGACTTAGGGCAAACAGGATGCAGACAGCTGGCAGCATCCATACGACACATACATCAAGTGAGAGTCTTTTACCACTTCCATTGCTCTGCATTAACAGATAGATGACTGGGCAGTCATTTCCAGGCAAGAAAATCCCCCACCTTTGCCCACACAAACAGCCTGTAAAATGGCCCAGAGCCCTCTAGTCAGAAGTCAGACTTTAAGTCAGAGAAGCTGTGGATGAGCAAGAAAGAGGCATTCTGCTTTATTAGCAAGAACAAAGTTGTAATTCTCCTATTACTTCAAATAATCTGTCACTGCACAGGCAGTGAAAGAGCTATAGTTACCACACTCTAGAAATTCCCAAATTCCAACAGCCTCATTACACTTCTGGCAGGGGGCAGGGGCGGGGATAATAATAAAAACAAAAATTCACAGCTCTGAGTAGAACAAGTGCACAGGCCAACACACACAGCTTCAAGCTCAGTCGTTTACAAGACACTTTCATGGCAGTCCATAAAATGCAGTTGGTTGTGGAAGAACCATCAAACAGCAGCTCCTTTCGTCTCACGCCACTGTCCTAAGGAAATCTGCTCTGATACACCTCTGAACAACAAAGTACAGGAGTGTATCTATTTGGAGTGACCTTCTCTCCTTGCCAGAAGCTTTCTGCACTGTAGAGGAGCCATTTTTCTAACTTGCTTTTCCTTGAAAAAAGGGAAAGCTTTTCCTCAACATGGAGAACCACAAAGCATTTTGGACATGCACAGGCACATCAACTTTGTTGACTCTTATCCCAACTGCTTCACCAACCACTCACAACTTGCATATCATTGCAATTCTAAGTCTAAAGCACCCTCCCTCCCCGCCAAACACAAAAATAGGAGCTTATATTTTGCTCTCTTCACACTTTTTCATGTATGATATGCCTATCTTTTGCCCTCTCAGTCCTAAAAAATACCTCTTGAACCTGACTGGCATTGCACGCGCTGGGAAACGTTCGCTGGCCATAGCTAACACTGACAGCCCTATCTCTGCCAGTACTTCTTCCAACAGCACCTTTTTCCTGGATCTACTGGAGCAGAGTTCAAACCATGGGAAACTGTCACTTTGATGTTTCATACTGGAGTTCCCCACCCTGTACAAAGGCTGCCACCACTGCTACTTCTGGAAGTCAGCTCTTCCTAGTCACATAGCCCTGTACCCCAAGCACACAGTGAGGGGACACTTCCCTCTCCCTACACAGAGATCTCCTTCACCCTCTTCCTTCTCTTGGGAGATACCAAGCGACAGGAAAAAAGACTGAAAACAAAAGCTTTCAACACAGTTTGAGATTGCACCACTTCCAAGAAAGTCTACCCTGGCTTTGATCTATTGATTTCAAGGCCCTTAATGTGGGAAGCTGAAATGCAAGTTTCCTCCACACAATTCTAAAATGAAAAAGAAAACCCAGTATGACACCGGAGAATTAAGTGCTGCGCTGAGAAACTAACAAATATTGAGGAGGGCAGAAAAACCACAAATATCAGATCTGCCTATAACCAAAATATGCACTCAAGACTCTTGGTTGGAAGTCCAGAAATAAAAAGAATTAAAACTATTATTCATCAGCGCTACATCAGAGATGGTAGCAAAGTACTGTGAATGGAAATTAAGGGATAAAATCCTGCAAGCACTGGTAGACAAGTTTTCTATTAAATCTTACTGGAATGTCACCTCAGAGCTACCCCTGTGAATTTTCATGAAGTTATCCCACAGATATCTACAACAGCTTTGCTTACTTTCTCTCCTGAAGGGACTAACAAGCAGCAAAATGACAGAAAGGAATGAAGTAGAAAAGCACTTATTACTGAGATTCATTTTTAAATGAGAACGTGGATCTTTTTGTTTAGGACACTCTGAGAAGGCTGTACCACCAACTGCAGTGCCTCCTGAATACACGAGGCTGGAATAAATCCACTTTGATGTTGAACCTTGAAGAGCACCCCTACCAAGTGAACATCTGTAAATCTAACTGCTTCCTCGGATAAAACAATCATCGTAAGATAAGCAAGGTGAAATTACTTTGCAGCTTCACCAACTTTAACACCCTGCTCCCTTTATGCTCATCTCCTCACAGGGAATATCTAACTTCTCAGCTGTTCTGTGCCAGTCTTAGATTGGCACAGATTAGGCCCTGGATGGCACGAACTGCAATGCAACAGCTGCCTGTGCTGGAACCACCAGACAACAGCCACCACCTCTGCTTGCAGAAGTGGCCACATCACCGAGCCACCCTGAGAGAACACTGCCCACAGCCCTGACCTCCAGCAAGCTGAAGTACCTACCTGGACAGAAAGCACCCATGAGCCCAGCACCCTCGGCAGAGCAGCAACACGGGCAGAGCAGCACTAATCTGAGGGAAGGAGAAAATATGACGATCTGCATGTTCGTAATTAAAATGTTTAGAGGGTACTTGTGCTTCTCTTTAGAAGAGGCAAGCTGTTTCTAATAAAGAATCGAGTCACTTAACGTTGTTGATTTATGAGTTTTTTCATGTTATTCCAAAACCAAAGGCCCTCTTGTTGGAATAAAAATTGAGTTTGAGAGGGGTAGGATGTTAGGCTAAGCTTTTATATAATTTCTTTCAAGTCAGGCAAGAGTCACCTTTATGACTCACTGATTCTGACACCTCCTTTTGATTGCCAGCATAATTTTTTTTCTGGAATACAGTTTTTATTTGCTTGGCTATCTTTAATAGGTCCAAACACTGGCAGAAGACACTGCACATGAATGCTCCCAAATCAGAACTTATTTTTTTAAAGTGGTTCAGAAAAAGAAGTCCTCAGAATCAAGAAAATGATACACATTAAAAAAACCAAAACACTTATATAGTTGCTGTAAGGTTTGGTTTTTTTCCTGCTTAGATTACATATTTACAGTTATGCTTCTGGACCGAAAGAAAATTTCCAGAGCTGTTTTTGTTGCAACAACATGTGAGAGTTAGCCCACTGAAATGAATCACAACAATCGCATGGAAACAAAGCCAAGGGATTCAGCACTGCACGCACTGGCACACTGGGCATCCTTGCCCACACTGGTCTGACAGAGATGAGGCAGTCACTTCTGCCTCTCCTCTTTTCTCCTCCCTCCCCTTCCCCAAACCCAGTCAGAAAACGCTCACTGCCAAATAGCAGACTTTAGCTAACACACCATGGCTCATTTTTTTAAAATTGGAAAAAAACCTTGGAAAATACAAGAAAAACTGTAAACAAAGGCAAGCAGTTAATAATACTTAAAACAAGGAATTAGGCCAAGAAAATGAAGGGGAAGACATTAGTGCTTTTCCTCAGACACTGAAGCTTCCTTTCTCTGACAGCAAACTCAGGAAAAATCACTTATTTAAGAATTTTCTAGATTAGTAGACGTTTGGATGAAGGATTTCCAGAGTTCAGCTGCGGAGGAGTTTGAAAGGAGCCTCCAACACACCCATATCAGGTATAAAACACACACCACAGATATTAAAGAAATTAAATCATTATGAGTTCCACAATTTCCTAGAATATTTACAGGAAATTGAAGACTACAGTGATAGACTTGGACTAGGGAGTTACACTTGTTTTAAGACATTGTAGCAAGACCTCTAAATTCCACCAGATCTGCCATCTTCTGCTGTGATACAAACAGCATAACATAACCCTGACCATTTCATGGAAAACAGGGCTTGCAAAGACTCACAAAGAGAATTTAACCTAAGCCCCATGTCCTCCGTAGCCACACAACCGTTCTGCTCCCACACGAAATCAGTGATTTATGGCCATCTACCTCTGCTTACAGAAAAGCAAGACTGCACTTCTCACGTCAGAGCAAAGGTTACAACACTTTGCACCAGTCTGTGGTGGCCTGCTCCTGAAACACTAATCCGTCTGAGTTTCTTGGCCTTATAGTTTTAGTGGAAAGGTCATTTGGAGCTTTTTTTTTCCCCTGCCACTGTGGGAATGGGAAGTTCCAATACTAAAAGATACACTTTTCTTCATCTTCTGTTCACAAGTTCTCCTTCCAGAAGTCCCATCTTATGTAAGGGACTTCACATGACGCAGCACTATCAGGCACTACCAATACCGTATGTTAAAGCCCTTGTCCTGAACTTTTGCTGGATATTTCAGCTCTAAAATAAACTTGGGGAACTCTTGTGTAAATAATCTTTTTACAGATTGCAGCTTCTCACTGTTGGTGAGAAAAACCTGAATCACAGCAAGGTACGATATGAGGCACAGAGGGCAGGTAATGCCCTAACTTATCTTTCAAATGATACTGCAATCCAGACAGACTTGTTCACAATTGCAATACCTTACTGAGATCTACCAACACTTACTGGAAAGGAAACAATGTCTTCACAATCTCAGGATGAGGACCCCTGTTAGTGCAGAAGCACTACATAGGGTATGTGCAGTCCCTTTCCCCGGAGCTTACAGATAACTGAGGGGTGGGATTCTTCTGAGGCTCATGGAAAGGTCAGATGGAAGTAGGGAGATTTTGGAGGTTGGAATAGTATAGGGAAAAGACATCACAGAGAATTTTTACTTTCATGCTGTTCCTGAAACTCCTTGTGGGATCACTTAGTGCAAAAATCCCTGCCTTGTTTCCAGCATGAACCAGGATCACGGAAAAAACTCTATAAAGCAGAGATTAATGAAGAGCACTTTCCTCTTACCTTAGTCCTTCAGCCATACAAAACAGAATTAAAGAATTGCTTCCCCTGCCTCCACCATGCTGCTCCTTAGTCTGTGAAGTGCTCTGTGAATCACTGACAGTGGCGCCAGAGCCAAGAAGTCACAGCAGTATTATTTTTCAACATCTTAGCTTGTCAAAGTTGATTTTAAAATCAAGCTGTCTTTGATACTAGGCATGAGACCTCAAAACAGCAAAACAGGGTTTCTCTTCAAATGGGCAAATAAAGTGGGTTTTCTCCTTTCCTCACCAAGAGGTCACTAAACTATTTTAAGTCCATTTTAACATCAGACATGAGTTCTATTATTAACTCCATTGTTAAGCTAGCCATTCTGCTAAGGTATGGGTTAGTAGCAATAAATATTATATATACACATACAATAAACAAACAACTAGTTAATAGTAGCAAGTTATATTAGTACTGAATGGAATGATGATCAAGGTAGAGGATTCTTACAACCAAGAACACAAACAAACGATTTCTTAAGGATTTAGCATCTGAATTCTCAAGAATTAAGCCTGCACATCATCTTCTCAAGACCTGAAAAGGGATGTAATTTCAGTTCCTCGTTCGTCAGTTACAACAGTGCACAGTGAACTAAGTAACAAACAAAAAACTCCCACCAAGCTAAGGAAATCAGTCTTATTTACAGCTTTCTGAAATAAAATGGACTTAGCAGAATAGTTAGGTTGAAAGCCAAACACATTTTACATCACCCTGAGGAGTTTCTACAAAAGAAGCTCACAGCATACCCCGAAAACGCCCGCCACGAGCCATAGGAGTTTTGCTTTTGTATACAGAAAGATTGTGTTCCTGTAAACAGGCTCTTAAGCACTACAATAATTTAATAAATAATTTTAATTTAATTTAAAAATTTAATTTAATAAATAGCATTAAAAATAAAATCCAGTGATGTTCACTCACCCACTGTCAAGAAGTCAGAGATGCACAGAACGATTCAGGTTGGTAGGGACCTCCTAAGGCCTCTAGTCCAACCTCCTGCTCCATGCAAGGGCAGCTCTCAAGCCTGACCAGGCTTTTTTCCCATTTTGCCCAGTCAGACATGACACTTTCCAGGAATGGTGATCTCCCGGTCTTGCTGGGCAACCTGCATCAATGCTTGACTAGCTTCATGATGAAGACACTTTATCCCTATGACAAGTCATTAACTTCCTCTATTTTATGGCAAGTATCTCACCTTCCTGCCTTGTACCTCTGAAGAGCCTGGCTCTGTCTTCTCCAAAACCTGCCCATAGATACTAGGAGGCTGCTGCATGTCCCCACAAAGATACCTCTCCTGAAGTAGTCCAGCTCCATCACTCTCTCTCTCAAGGTAACCCCATCCCCAACCAGCCTGGGGTCTCTCTGCTCAGCTCCCTCCAGCTTACCAACATCCCCCCTGCTCTCCGAGGCCCAAAACTGTATGCAGTATTTCAGACAGGGCCTAGAAAGTGACAAATAGAAGCAAACAACCACTTCTATCAATCTACCAGCTCCAGAATAACCACAAAGGGATAACCTCTCCTTCTGCCAGAACACTGCAGACTAGTGCCAAGCCCATTGTCCCAAAGGTCCCCCTAGGTCCTTTCCAGCAGAGCTGCCGCCCCAGCAGTCATCTCCCACCCTGTTCCAGTACATTTATTCAGCTTATAAAATGAAAGACAGTAACAGGCAGGGTTTGCTGGGGGGAGGGGTGTTTGGGTTGGGTTTTTTTTTCCATTTTAAGCTCAGGTTGCTATAGTTTTTCACATTCTTCCAAGGCTGTCTCAAGGACATGTGCTGCAGCCCTTTTCACCTGAGACAGCAATTAACATAGCTAGGAGAAGTTTCGGCTATTAATTTTCATGTTATGTTACTGGTATCATAGTAGCTGCTGTAGTCATTGTGATGACCTAAGGGACTGAGTAGGGCAAGGAAAGGCAGTACTTTCTTCTTTAAATGATATATTGGAAGGAGGAGGGAAAGCTTAAATTTCCATGGTCTGCATGCCAAAACATTCATACCTTCTCCCTGTGCAGCTGCCCTTTTAAATGAAAGTTTCACTCCTATAAAGCTTGCTTTTTCTGTAACATTATTCCCAAACTGACCTTGTTGGGATGTTTGCAGAGAACCAATGCACAGCAGTATTCATCCACGGATGGAAAGCTTCTAGACTGGTAGATTTTCCAAACAAAAGATAATGCAGGTTTTATAACCTGTCAAGACACAACACTTCCCAGATTGGCCAAGACATTTTAGAAACGAGAAAGCAATTCTGCTATATTGACACGATATTTATCGTCCATACTTGGGAAAGATTCTACCTTCCTTTCTTGAGGACCAATACTCGCCTTAAAAAAAGAAAAAAAAATTCAAAAATGCTGTTAACACTAGCAGAACAAGTGCAATGAGGTTACATAGCTGTGTTAACCGATCGTCACCACCAATTGCACAATGGCATTCCAGACTCTGGTGTTGAGGGCAGATCTTTCACCTATTTAAAATGTTAGTACTGAAAGGAGAAATTAATGCAGTTTTAAGACAACTTAGAGCTCAGTCCTGCATTTCCTCACATTACCCCTTTATCAATAGTATTGCTGTTGTGGTTATTCTCATCCCTGTGCCAAGCGCTACTTGTAACGCAGCTTAAACAGATCTCATGACAAGGGAATTGGGTCCATGTATACAGGACAGGAGGTCAGCTGCCAGGCAACTGGAGGAGGAAAAAATTTCTAGAAGGTGGTATTTTGACTGGGTCAGAGAGTTTGGGCGGGTTCTTCTCCCCCCTTTAAATCAATTGGGTTTTCATTCCACTGAATGACTAACTTAGCCAGAAAGAGGAGCATTCCATCTGCCCTGTCTGCAGTTCCTAAATGCTGCCCAGGAGAAGATGTAGTGATAGGAGTGAAGAATTCCTCTCCAGTCCAGTCACTATAACCACAGTAAAATTAGTCTGCATTCACATCCATCTAGGACCAAAAGCCAGCCACATACCTTTTGACTCTTCATGGTTCCCTTATAGACACTGCGGGAAGGATTCATCTGATCTAACTTTTGCTCGTACACAAATCAGTCAGCTTGTCTAATCCATCTGCACAGGCTTCTTCTAGTCTGAGAATACACTTTACATAATGTACTGGGAATTCATTTATTAAAGTGTATAGATAAGATACTCTTCCTGAAGGAGGAAAAAGAAAAGAGATAAACACTGAGAAAAGTGAACTGTAAGCACTGTTTGGAGGCTTGTTCAACAATCTTCCTACAATATTTATCAATAAAACCACACAGTCTTAAAGCTTAGTGCAGCATTCTACACTTAAATGGTTATATTCAAATACTCTCACAAGGCAGTTTGACTGACTTCTCTGTGATTGCTTCCTGAAGAAAACATTTGTTGGATGTGACCCATTCTTATCCAAACTGTGGCAAGACCACAGTGGCACCCAAAGGTCCCAGTCTATCCAGAGGCACCACTGCTCTAGGAACTCTATCAATGATTGGAGGAACTAGAGTCCTTATTCAAGGATCTTAAAATCAGCTTCACGGCAAAGGAAGAGTAGATACCTACACACGTTTGGAAATACAAACACTCCTGCGGGACACAGGTTACTGGAATACTCAGTGAATCAATTAGCTTACCCAACGCCTTTCACCAAAAGAGCTTTACCTCTGATGTTCCTCAAATATTGTATCACATTTTGAAGGTCATATAAAAAAACTTCTGTATTCCTCAACTTCCAGGTCCTGACAGCATATACTCCAATCAAGTCCCTTAGAAAATACTGTGTCAATGAACTACCTTAATATCAAGTCATGTTTTTACAGCAAACGACAGAAGTCTCAGCCTTCCTACATTTCATCCAGAGGGAAGACAGACACCCTAAGGAAACCTTGTTTCCAGACTCCTGGCACAAGACAGTCACATGAAGTTTATCTGTCTGAGTCATCTCCCTGGTTTCGTGCCTCTCACACTCTTTCACAGAGATGGTGTAGAAGCAGCATGCCTATTCTGTGGTATGATGTAACACATCCAGAAGCACTAAGGAACACACCTAGCCACACCACCACTCCTAGAAGCAGTGCGACCATTACCAACTTAAGACTGCCACTTCCAATATGGAAATCTATCACAGGTAAGTTTTTCTAGAAGGAAAAAAAGCAAATAACCCATAAAGACCTACCAAGCCCCTCTGGCTGGCAAATTTCTCCTTAACAAGAAAATTCTCAAGGGGAATGCATATAGGAGAAAAGTAGCAGACTTCTTCGAGGTTGACAGATTTTAGCCTATACACATCTAGAGGGAACAACAGAGTTGAGCACTGACCATAGGGGGACAGAAAACCAAGACTGGTTTATTATTACCACACCACTATAAAGGAAGTGTTCTTATCAGCTGGCAAAGCTTCTGCTGAGTATAAAAGTCTATGGAAAAGCCATCACTAATTGAACCAAGTCTCAACAATGAGGAGTAAGCATATTAATGAGGCAAGGCTAGGAGGCGCGATGAGGAGATAACAATACCCTCAGGAGTTACACCAGTATTAAATGCAACTTCATTACTGTATTACTTTTACGAATCTTTACAGCAAGGATAGCTCTGTTTATACAGATGTTCCTTCAACCGTCAGTTATTCTAGTTTCAACACACATACTGGGAACCTTGACATTTTAAAATTACAGGCCATTAGATTTGTTATTTTGCTGTAGTAACCCACTAGGCTTTACAAGGCTGATATATCCTTTCAGTGAAACTGAGATGCATTAATTGAAATTAGATACCACACCTTTAATAATGCAGATTGATGTAGCCCTCTCACAGGGTTTTTCATTCGGTGCCTTTAACTCCTCTGAGCGCTCACTACTAACATGGTTCATTTTATCATTAAGAGGGCATTCTTACGTTGCACATGCCAAGCTAAGCTAAAATACTAGGCCTGGTTTACTGTTACACAGAGGGATGCACAGCTGCTATTTATGCAATATTAAGCAAGGCTGAACTCCCGTTTCCTACACGAAGTGGATCGAGATCAAAGCGGAAAGTCCACAGAATACCAAAATCCCACCTTCTGCAGCATACAGGCGACACCAAATCCATCACCACTCAAGATCCTCTTACAAACCACAAACTGCTAGATACATCAGCAGCCTTGGCAGTGAAAGTCACAGCTCTAGCCCTTTTTCCTGCTCAGATGAAGACCTTGGCGCTACCAGAACTTCAGAGACAAGAGGATTATTATGAGAATCCACTCAAACTTCAGTGCATCTTAGACTCCCCTGTCCTGCAGTGTCCAGATTAAAGTAATAGTGGCAGAAGTAAAAGAAGACTTCTGGCACCCAGAATACTTGCCCTGGTGAAAGGTCACAGACCCAACAAGTTACAACCAGACGCCTAAGACCTCTGGACTGGAAGAAGGCAAGTATCTCAATCCCTGCAGATCTAGGCTTTCATCACTTCATGTCTTGGCTCCCCATCAGTAAAAAGAGGACAGCCTCCCTTTCCAGCCCCAGCAGAGGAGAAACGTGCTGCAGACTGCAGAGTGGATTCCTGTCAGTGCTACACAATGGTGACAGCGCTCACACGAGGATTTAAACCAGATGAGAACCCAACAAGCAAATCACATCACTGAATCATTAGAAATAGAAATTCACAGCAAGCTCAAGAGTTTTCATCCGTCCGTTTCTCCTTTAATTTCCTTGTGTGGCACTTTATTACAGCCTAAGATAGGTTTTAAGCTGTCTAGCACCACAAACATCCTTGCTAGCCCATCCTTACCATACCAGGGAAATCCACAAGTCCTGCTTTCAGCCATAATGTTTTCTTTTATTTTCATTTGATAGACATGTCATTTTAAATGGTTAGAAGTGAGCTGGAAGACACAACACACTGGACATTTGCTAATATCTGCAGGCCAAAAAATAAATTGGTGAGAGACAATTACAGAGCCATCTGAAGCAGATGGGTCTAGTAGCCAGACACAGCATGACCCCATCATTTCTGGTTTTCACCCAAATCAATAGGGCCTGGCACACTGAATGTTGATACCTGTAACATTCCTCCATTTTTTTATTTTATTCATTTGTAAGATTGACATTGTTTTTCAGTAACTTTGGACTAACGTGTCAAGTTCTGCGTAATTCACTCCGTTCAAATCATCCGCATTTAGAACAGTGAACGCTGACCAGATTTTTGGAAGAGGTAATAACCCTCATGCTCCAGACCTTAAACTAGACTGGGACTAAAAGGAAATATGTGCTAGACAAATTGAGCCACATTTGCTTCAATGGCAGCTTCTTCCTCTTTTCTCTCAGTAGGAGCATCAACTCTGGGCACCGCTGGAAAAGCAAATGCTTTCCTCTTGTACCACAACCACAGCAATGCTCCAGGCTCCTGACACACTCCCCATGGCAGGAGGACAGCGGCAATAGTAATACGACATTGCAGCTTTGTCATTCATGCAAAAGGGGAGAAAGCACAAGAAGTTACAGACAGCTTCCTTTGCATGCATGGACCCCTTGGCCTGCATGGAAGACAGAAGGAATTAAGAGCCCTTCTGCTCTGTTCACCAGGCCCTGGATCGCACGAGAACAAGCACAAGCCTTCCCGTCATGGTGAACTGCAGAATAAACCTCTCAAGGGTTCCCACCTAAGCCACAAGTTTCTGCTCTTATACAGGAAGACACAGTCCCTTGATCAGTACCATGCCTGGAGACACTGCTGTACAGCTTTGTTACCTACAGAGAATTGCCTCACTGTTGAGTTCTTGGCTTCATTAGCAGCCAGCAGAACTCACAGTCAAATGGTATTTTATGTACCATACGTATGGCAGGGTCACACCCCCCTTTCTTGGTCCTCCACTATAAAGAGGGCCATACAGAAACCACGGCATTCATCTTCCCAAGACTACCAATGTTTATATGCACTTCGCTTTTCCTCTTCCAGGCTGCACACTCACCTTCCCTTGGCACAAAAGCCCTTCTTTACACGTTCCTCATTGTTCCTCTGCCTCTGGTCCTACAGCAGCCAGCTTACTGTGTCAGTGCCAATTCCCTTCAGTCTGACACAGCATTACCTTTCCGTCTGATACTGGAGTGAACTGTTACAGTCTGAAATTCCCAGGGCTTCAGGAAATCTTAAAGTCACAACAATTTTAACAACAATGTGACTAACCGCTGTCAGAAAACAGAATCCACGGAGGCTTACTGAAAGCTGCAGATTAAATTCAAGGCCCACAGCCGAAGGGAGCTGTTACCCCGGTATCTGGGTTTATACCACCTTCATGCGTGTCCTGTACCAGCAGTCTGACGAAGAGCTATTTAAAGAGTCTCCATTGTTACATGCCAAAATATTTAACTATTAAATTTCACCCAGCACCTGCCCCTCTTTGCATTTTACGGCAGGAGCAAACCAGCAAGCTGATCTCTTTTTCTGCCCTGCCCGGAGAGTGCGTCCGAATCTCTCTCTCTCCAGAAGCGGCTGCGGAGGTGCTCTTCCGCGGGACGCGCTGCCCCAGGCCCCCGCCCGGGCCCGCACCTCTGCGCCCTGCGCGGCGTTACCTGCGCGGTGGCGGCAGCTGCCCCCGGGCTCGGGGAGCGGGCCGGGCTCGGGCCGGAGGTTTCCCCAGCAGGGCGGGGGGCGCCGCCGCCGCCCCCAGGACGCCGCGGCTGGAAGCCCCGCTGGGGACGCGCCCGCGCCGCGGCTCCGCGCACCTGCGCGGCTCCTGTTTACAGCCGCCCCGTTCATCCCGGCCCCGGGGGCGGGGAGGGGAAATACGATTAAGAGATTAAGTTTGGAAGAGATTGGGGGGGGGAAGGGACACGACAGGCGGCCCACCCAAAGGGGCGCAGGCTGTGCGGCGGCTGCTTTGGCCGCAGCCAGCAAAGCGGGAAAGGGCCGGGAGGGAGCTCAGCGTGGAATAAAATGCCGACAG
>WTSP01027510.1:0-11805 GCA_025331215.1 Actenoides lindsayi | reverse complement strand
ACTGCAGCTGGCAGTTAAACAGCTGGCAGTAAGGCTAGGAACAGCTTTAGGCAGAGTAAGGTCCCAACACACAGTAAGTCACCCCGACATTGCACACCCTGGAGGCTTTTTTGTCAAGGAAGCAGATGACAGAGCACGTATATGGAAGTTCCTGACCTACTCGCAAGCAGGTTGGAATTTGGCTGAAGGTGCGCAGAAATAAGACAATAAATTCCCTTTCAAAGTCAGCTTGGATTTCTTTCTTTTTCTGGTGTGTAGCATACAATTCTTTTCTGGGCTTTTTGTTTAGAAAAGTCGAACAGATGTTTACACAGAAAATTAAGAGAACAAATAGTGAGTTAGACATTAATATCAGAGAGATCTTCCAACCTAATTCCTTGTAATTAGTGTCATGATAAAACAATGTAAAATACATTTCAATATTTAATTCTTATTCATGGGAGTACAAAATCCTCTCCTACAACAAAGCTTACTTGTGAGCAGACCAACTAATGTAAGACATATTTCACAGTGGTACACAGTAATGACACATGTTAATGAAGAGTTTTTATGTCATGTATAATGCTGCAAGGTGTGTCATACTGTTGAAAGTGATTTAGAAACTCACCACACAGACAAAAGGCTGTATATTTTAATTTTCTTCCCACTGAGAAAACCACCATTAAATTATCGTTCTTCAAAGCTACTATACACATGCACAGTGCATAAAATCATAAAAACTTAGGGTTTGTGAGGAGATGGAAAAAAGTATTTACAAGAAAATAATATTAATGGAAAAAATAAAAGGTAAAATACAGTCTGCACTTGCACATTGCTTGATTATCCCCATGGTTTAATGTTCCATATGCTTCCAAATAAACGACCCTGTTTGTCACCAGCTTATGTTGATTGCACAGACTCTCACTGGAACTCTGAGTAATGACACTAATCAATACAGCTGATCCTAACTCTAGTATTTAAAATTTATATCTGTGAAATAAGGGAGTACTGAAGTAATTTTCTAAAGCAACTATAGCATCTGTTTGAGTATATTAAACTTTTAGGTACATGAGTAATTTGCTGTCACTTATATATTTTTGCTTTCCATTTTGCATTCATACATATACCAGGAATCAGATACACATAAGTATGTGTCCTCACAGTTGCTGTTTTTCTTTCTCCAGTGATGTGCTTTTTATTTTCTTTTTCCCTCCAAAGGTAGTTAAGCAAGAAATATTTGCTGAAGAAGTCCTTTTGGTCCTACATGCTCATATCTAATACTACCCTCTTCACTGCACAAGAGGTGGTCCCTTAAACCTGGATTGCACTACTCTGCTAAAGCACATCTCTGCAGTTATTTATCAGTGTCTTGCCTTCGGCCCCAAAGAGCACCTGCACAGGAATGGCATTTTGGAAGTACAAAGTTTTTACAGGCACAGTCAAGTTCTTTTGGTTTCTAACAGCATTGATAGTTCTATAGCTACAATTTATCTGGGTCGCAGGGAGTTACTTGTTTTTCCTTTTTTTGCCTTTAAATAGCAAATCTGCATTCATATTTGCAACATATATCTGTCAACAAGGCCTCCCTATTTTAGGGAGCTTCTCATTAAACAGTTCTCTGGAAATTTGGATTGCCCCAACCTTTTTACTGTCATAACTTATTATGAAATTTGTTGCATATTTGCGGCTATTAATCCCTTTCTGCCTATTTTGCCAAGAATGCCTTAAAAGTTTCTTTCAGTTCTCAAGCTCACTGGATTCAATTGGATTTTATTTCCTCCATTGTTTTAGCTTTCATTTTTCAAGTTTAAATGAATTCTGCTATTGCTTCTCTTATGTCTGATCTTATTAGCTCATTTTAAGTTATTTTTCTCATTTGGTATTTTGCAAAGTCTTTCATAGATAGCTAAGTCTTGTATACAAATACAGTGTTCTGAAATTCCTGTTTTAAAAAAGAAGTTAAACAGACCTAATTTTAATCACTGAAAAACCTTATTAAGTCATTGAGGCCACCTGTGATAAATTCTCAGGGACTATCCTTGTTAAGGATTTATCCAGGTTGCAAACAATGCATCAGGGCTACCATGTAAGTTATTTTACTTCTTGTTGATAAGACAGCATTGTTTTACTAAAACATCAAGGATATATTACTGCTATAATAGTACCTTTTATATGAGAACTGGCATAAATCCTATCAGGATTTTGTCTTTAAAGTTACTTATTTTGTTATCTTCTGGAAGATGAACCTTTCAGAGCTACACTTGAATCATTGTGTTTTTGCACCAGTACCTCTTTGGAAGTAATTTCCCTATGTGTCTGTACACTTGCAAGAACAAGAGACCTGAGGTCTGAAATTTTGAGTCAGAATGCATGTGGCCTAGTTTTCATCTGAACACTTGATCTTCTGCCTCTTTTCACAGATATTTGAAACTGGACTGGCAAAATGGCAACTATCTTAATCTCACTGTTAACTGATAATGGTTGATCAGATATATATGAGTTATGTAATCGTACATTCTGGCTTGTTTGTTTTTTTTTATGGGTGTTTTTTGGGTTAGTTTTTTTGTTTTTGTTTTTGTTTGTTTTGTTTTGTTCTGTTTTGTTTTGTTTTTCTTTGAGGCCATGAAGGTAAATTTATTAGTCTGGTCACACTTTTCTTTTGGTATACTATTGACTAAAATTCATTTTGTGAGGGCTGCTGGAAGCCAGACAACAGAAAACATCATTTCACTGTCTACATCCTGTTGGCACAAGGTGGCAGGATTGTCATTCTGACTAATCCTGCAAGCAAGTAAACTTCAGATTTATTTCTGCTGACTCATAGAAGATAATGGGAGACATTAGATTTTATTTCTAGGATTAAAAATAAAGCAAGAAAAAAGCTGTAAAAAAAAAAAGTTTCATATTCATTCACAATGTCAAGAGAGCTGCTAGGTGATTCACAAATCAAAATATTGTGTTTGTCTGTTCATCTCTCTATCTATCCACCCACCTATTTGCTTCTCAACTCTATTATATATCTGAATTTTGTTCTGCATCACACTATTCTGTTTTATATACATAAAACAGAAGTATAGGGCTTGTTCCTGAACCTGGAAGCCAGAGGTAAAAGGAGATCCTGAGTATGGCAGAAACTGTCAGCAACATAGGCAGGCATTGAATGCAACTATCTAGTAAAAAATTTGGAGATTAGATTTAAAACATTGTAACATTTTTGAAACTGAACACAGTGGCAATTCAATATGATATGGGGTAACCTCTCTTAGGGTTCATGTTGAACTTTCATAAATTAAAGTCTATCTCACTCTGCCTGTGAGCACTTTAAAACATACTGTTTAAACCATGTTAACTTACACATTCTTAAGGTTACAGTTTCTTTCTCATAATAAAAAGGAAGTGTTTACTATTATCTTACTGACATTTTGTCAGTGACTTCTGTACATAGAGACCCCTATGGGAGGACATAACTGTGTGCATTAAACAGGTGCTTGGGTAGACAGTAATCTTTGGATGGAAAGGTTATAAGGGTTAACATCACAAAACCAAAATTTTAAATCAGGGAAGTGATTGTCCCATTGTACTCAGCGCTGGTGAGGGCTCATCTTGAGTACTGTGTTCAGTTTTGGGTGCCACAGTATAAGAAAGACATTGAGATGCTGGAGTAGGTCCAGAGAAAAGCAACAAATCTGGTGAAGCATCTTGAGACTGAAGGAGCTGGGGATGTTTAGTCTGAAGAAAAGGAGGCTCAGGGAAGACCTTATCGCTCTCTAGAACTACATGAAAGGAGGTTGTAGAGTGGTGGATATTGGTCTCTTCTCACAAGTCACAACGGTAAGACATGAGATATAGTATTAAGTTGCACCAGAGAAGGTTTAGGTTGGATATTAGGAAAAACTTCTAATACCAAATTGGTTATCAAAGACTGGAACTGGCTGTCCAGGGAAGTGGTTTAATCACTATCACTGGATGTATTTAAAAGCTGTCTAGATATGCTACTCAAAGATATGGTGTAGTAGTGGCACTGGTAGAGTTAGATAATGGTTGAACTTGATGATCTTAAAGGTCTTTTCCAGTAATACTGATTCTGTGATTCTGTGAAAAGTTTATCAGTGAAATTGTTCTGTATTGCCAGAGTGGCAGAGTGAAGTACTGCACTGGAAAATCAAAAGAATAAAGCATTTCCTACTGTACCATTCCAGAAAAGAACACCTACAATTGCAAACAAGTAAGTGTGAATGAATGAGTTGGATAGCTGGTCTTTTAAAGGCATGGAGTAGAGGAAATGGCTGTGCTCTATCAGAAAGTGTTTCCAGTGTGGACATAACTATATCAACAAAACTGTATTTTGCCCTGGAATGTAATAAACTGTCCTGCATTCCCAACTGTGATCCTACAGCAAATCAAAATAAACCAGTAAAACTTTTGCTTCTATACCCACATCCCTATTAGAGATTTCTCTTGGCAGAGCTAGACAGCTTAATTATCACAACTCCTCACAGCTCTGACACAGATGGGCTAGCAGAGGTCTTTTTGGGTGCAATTCCTGTGGTCTAAACTAGACAACTACTTCAGAATGAGATAAGAGCAAAAAGTGTTTCTTGCCATTGATTGGAAGGGAACCTCATGGGTTTAATTTGGATATGGATGTCTGCAATGTATCAGCTGAATTTATTCTTAGGAGTCTCACCCACAGCTTTGGATGTTGTCAAGTTCTCCAGGATTACATAATTTGCTAATAGACTACAAGATTTGCCTATGAATAACAGTATCAGGTAAAGGTTCTCCATATACCTCTGCTTTACAGATTAAAACTTGCAAATATCCAAGCAGACTTACACCATAACACAAAAAAAATTTTTCAGAGCTGTAACAATCAGGAGATAATTTACCTAATGAACTTATTATATAACCTTTGTTGTTATAAAACTTTTCAAGCCAAAGCTGATCCCCTAAGGTATGTTCACTACCTGTAACTCAAGAAGGAGAAACATAGGTGGTAGCTTGTGACAGACTGAGGACAGCTGAGTACACGTGTGTGTATTGCAGAACTGCAGGAGGGCTACAGTCTGGGGCAAGACTGCACCGTCTACTGCTATCCAGCTTCCTTTTCCCCTTTCTTTTACAGTCTCTACCATCTGATCTCTTTTCTCAGAAGGAGCAGAGGACATCTCCTTTTTCATCTCTGCTATGGACAGAGTATTATTCTCATATTCCTTCATGTAATTTCAAACTGAACCAAGCATCCCCAGAGCAAGTGAAAAAAAACCCAACTTGTGAGTAGACTTGAAGAATTCTGTAGAGGTCTAGCTGTGTTTCCTACGCTAAGCAGGTGAGAAATGCCAATGTGATGCTCCTCTGTCATGTGGAAATCCTATGGATATAATCCTGACCCTGAACCAAGTTGCAGGCCCAGATATGCCTTTTCATCATCATCAGAGATGTGTAGAAACCCCAGCCTGGAGATAGGACAGTAGGTGCAGGGACCTGTATTTCCTGCAAACCAGGTGCTGGTAGGTACTCTGACTTAATTAAGAAAAATGGGATTCTGTGGATCACTTACAGTCAGTACGAACTCCTTGTCAGAATCCTAAATGCTGCATAGTTAGTTCTGTATGAACCATTTAACTGTTTATGTCCAGAATGAGCTGTAAAATAAACACTCAAAACACTCAAATGTAATCGTATGTATTCAAAGAGAAAACAAGTTCTGTGTAATTTTTTTGCAAACTCAAGAACTGACCCAACTGCCACAAAACAGATATGGGGGTAAAAAACCAGAACAAAAAGAAACAAAACATATTGAGGTTAACAAAACTGTTTTATACCTTTGTGTTTAGTACAGCTTATAACAATTCTGTGACCACTGCTCAAGATGCAGTGATTCTTCTCCATGTTTCTGAATCTTTAATTTGCTATGCAGAATCTCAGCATTCATTATTTTCTCAAAAAGGTAAAATTTCGGATGTTAAGACTCCTGGCAACAGAAGACAAAAGCAATGCTACTGATCGCATACACAAAGAACCAGAATCTCAGGTGCTACTAACAGCCTCACTCACTGTTGCTGGTTTTAACTCAGAAAGGTCTATTAGAAAATCCACAGGGAGCAGAATTCCTCATGTGACCATTTATTTGTGAATGGCATGACACTGGATTGTGAGTGTATTTGGGGGATAACCATGTGTTTTCCTGCACTGATCAGCATAGCTAAGAAGGACTAAAATGGAGGAGTGAAGTATCTGAAAGGCTTTATGTCATTAACTGCCAGGTCTCATAACAAAGAGAGGACATAGCTTTCTCTCTCCAGGAACATTCCTGCATTTCACTGAATCTAAGTTCTACATAGCAATATTTGAAATTCAGGTTTCTGTTGTTCACAGCTGAATGGGAAGTTATATCAAACCTCGCTTCATTTGTACATGCTTTTGTGAGCATCTGATGGAACTAGAGGAAGAAATTGCTGGGTATAAAACCTTTACATCTCAGGAACTTCAGCTAGCTCTCACTGTTTTCTTAACAATGTGTGCTGCTCTGAGCTCACTTAACCCGATAGGCATGGGAGATGCAGGTCATAGCCACAATAGGAATTTAAGTGATGAGTTCCTAGATCTGACAAATTTTACTATGGTCTGAGTGTTGATTCTTCTTTTCAAGATTTGCCCAAGACAGCTAAAAATGTTATCTCCAGACTGTTATCTAACATGAGAACTTTATTGATACCCCTACCCAAGGACTCTAACTGTCCTCTGTAAACTGGCTTTTGTACTATTGTATTGTGGACTTGCGGAATGGAGAACTGCCAGTGGGACCCATCAAGTGGTAAAGAGAAGGTCAATAATACTCTATTAACAGAAAAATAAAGAGGAAATTTCAGACAGGTGGTTCAAAGTCACTAGAATTCATGTTCAAAGATGCACACAATGACTACTTCTCAGATAGACAGTTCATAAGCAGGAATGTATGCAATCCAAGGCCAAATTGAAGTACACATGCAGGAGGGCTGGGAGGGGAAGCAGAATGAACTGCAATGTAAATGAACTGCTCTCTTTTCTTAATAGCCACTGATCAATCTGTGTGTGACCCCAGGGAAGAGACAAGACCCCCTCCTGTCTGCTTCCCCAGCTGCCCAGTGCTGTGGGATTTTAAATAAGGAACATCTCTCAGGGCCCAACTCCCTGAGAAACCAGGTGCTGTGTGAATGAATGATAAAATTAATTGGTATCTGTTTCATGTTATGGCTTGACAGTTTTATAGGCCTTAGCTCATCTTGTATGGCCTTGGTCTTTGCAGATAAGAGAAACTAACTCTAGATAAAGCAGGGACTCATTGTTAACAAAGAAGGGCTACCAGAGATAAGCCAGACCATATAGTTCTGTGGTAAGCAGCCTGTGGAACATCAACATTTTGAACCAAAGGTGAAAAGTACACTGCAAGGAAGACTGAGGGCCTTCCTCCAGAAGACCTCAGCCCATTACCACCAGAGGGCACTGTGTAAGCACCAGCGGGAGGAGACCTATGATAATGAGTTCCCAGAACTGATTTTAATAATCCTACCTCATATAATGAATATGTAGTTAACACTGTTGAATATGCATGATTTAGTGTAATAAATACCTGCTTGCTTTACACCTCTGTGTGCAACCTAGGAGGAGCAATCTCCCTTGCACCTAGTGCTGCAATAAATATACCTGCTTCATAACCTTTCACGGGTTGTAAAGCTTGTTTCCGCACATCACCACCGAGCCCCTGGGGAACACATAGAGACCTTCCAGAGAAACAGGGCTTGTCCCATGGACCTAATGCTTCCAGTGGCAATCTCATGACCTCCAGGTGAGCATTTTTACCTTCAGTCTTCCACACAAAAGTATAGGAAAGAATGTGAGTATCAAGGTTTAAATCCATATTCTCTATTCCCATTTGTCGCAGCAGTGCTGAATATATAAATATTTCATAAACAATTTTACCTTCTACTCTCCGGACATCTGGCAGGGGAAGGAGTTAAAATGGAAGAGACGATGTGGCTGAGAAAGAAATGAGTTATCTGAAACCAGTCCAGTTAGGTAAAATCGGGAAGGCATGAACAGATGCTAAGGGATAGTTGAATACCATTTCTAACATTTGTGGGAGATAATCTCTGAAGGCTGAATTGCCACACTATCCTTAAACAATTTAGTATAAGAAGGTAAAAAATAGACTACTGAAAGTGACACAAAAGATCCTATTAATTTGTTATAAATTGCATGTTACATATTTATATATCATGCATGAATGAGTCTGAGAGAAAAAGAAATAGCCCTAATCTTATTAAAACCTAGAACAAATATGCTAAATTTTTGTTAACATAATATGATTGCTGAATTAAAAATTCTTTCTTCTGTCTGTTCAATTTTGCCTTAAAAGTTATTCTAAAATTTTTGCATAACATTAGAAAAGCCTTATTGGATTTGAAACAATGTCTGCTTAAAGAGAAATCTGATGAATAACCAGTATTAAACAGAAAGAAGTGTCTAAAGAGAGAAAACACCTGTAAATGATAAATCAAGATAAATTAAGAACATGCTCTCAGTCAGTGTGAGAAAAAAAAAGTGAATATAAACAACTCACCTGAAGAGAAGATATGTATGAGAAGGAAGTTGCTGTTACATTGCACAGTGAAAAGGACTTGGGCCTATAGCATATATAGGAAATATGCACAAAACCATCTTTGACTGCTTTCAGAAGAGAGAGAAAGGGATGTTGCAGGAAGATACCACAGAATCCTTATATGGAAAGAAGACAGTGTGGTGCAGCACTCAAAGCAGGATGAATTAAATGTGCTGATTAAATGAACAGCTTGCTTTTTTTACTTCACTGAAGTTCAAAGCTTTCCGGCCAACCACTTGAAGTATGCCTAGTAATCATATAAATGATTTATGTTATAAAACCCTCATGAAGGGGAACTGTAGGTAGTGCAAAATTCATCTCTTCATATGTTTCTGTCCTCCACCTTTGTTTAGGGCTTTAAAAAGAATGTGTAATACTTTTTAATGCAGGTGTAAATCCTACAGGCTGAGGGAAGGGAGACACACCCTGCTACAATGCTGCAGAAAGAAGCTAAGGACAATGCTTTCTATCCTGACCCCTGAAAGATGTTCCAAACAGGTTTTCCCAAAATTATACCTCAGGCATGCTGCATGATCATCCCTTGTGTGCAGATCTTTAGCTAAGGTGGTAAAACAGTCAGTGTGGCCTGTGCTGTTAGGTGTATGTTTCCAAGCCACAGGACACCTGGGCTCTAATCCTGATTATAACAGTCTTACTGATGACTGTAAATCCACATCAGGGAGTAAGGTTCGCACAGGTAGTCCTGAGGACTCACTATGAAGAGCAAGAGGTCTAAAATCTTTGATTAGAAAAGACAAAGGAAAAGCAAACACACCATAACTTAATTCTCAAACTGAGGACAAGAGGAAGAGAAATATTTTTACTGGTAATCTGAAGTATTGCGACAGGAATCACTGAGGGATGCTAACTGTAGCATCTGAGCAGGCTTTGTTTTGGTTTCTTTTTTTTTTTTTTTACAGTGTATTTCATGCTGTAACACTTCAAAGTTGATGTGGAGCCACACTGTCCTGAACTTTGAATTAGGATGTTGAGTTCTACTGTAGTTTAAATTGGTTATTCAAGTGTCTCCATATGGAATTATGAGTCTACTTTAGAACTAGCTGCCAATTAAAATAGTCACAGAATAGTTAGAGCGAATCTCTGCTTGAAGTCTCACAGATACACTAAATGGATGCAAACACTAAAATACCCCTCCTTCTGAGCATGCCCAAAAGTCATGTGAAGAACTGCAAGCCTCTTGTTTTCAGTGCTTCATTAGTATCTCCAGCACAGTGTATGAGATATTTGTGTGTCAGACATCCACATATTTGACTTTGAGGTGATTTTGACATGATCTGGCTCATGATTTCAGTACCAAAGAAAACAAATGGAAGAAAGCTGCTGTTCTTTCTCTGAAATTCCAGAATAGTGCTTCTGGTTGGAATATTCCTGTACAAACCCCCTCACATTTCCCATATTTCAGGATGCCACCAAACTTCACCTCTGCGTTACGGGTAACTCAAGTCTGGATGACCAACATGGTTCATTATTCTAATAGTAAGCTCCATGCATTCTTCCAAACTGTTCTTTGTAGAAAGCAGCATGATGTTATTTCCCTATAAATCTTTGCTGAAAAACAACCTGTGTAGTGATGCCTCTGTTTAATGAGTAGCTAGCTGGGATGCTGTGAATTAAATTCTTATACTAATTATATTTTATATAATACATATATTATAATTATACTTTGTCACTCACATCCTATGTTCCTCTGTGCTGCCTTATCTCTTTATTCTTTATGCTTCTGCTCATGCTTCACTCTATTTTTTTTTTATCAGTGTTTTTGGGGTTTTTTTTTATATTCATGTACAGTGATTAATACAGTGGTGTGTGTGGAATAAAGACTGGAGATGAGGTAGAAATTAAAGTAATTTTAAAGGTGCAGCATTGTTCACACTTTAAGGAAAGGCATAACACTGGAGAAACTCTCAGGGTAGAGCGCAAGGAATCCATTTCACAACAGTTCCCTAGGCAACACTGTCTGCAAGTAGCATGAGGGATGGAGTGAAGATTCTATGGCCAGGCCCTGTGAGATCACAGCAGAGATGGGAAATTGATGGTACTACAGGACGGAGAAGCTGCCTGTTTGTGACCCTGTGCCAATAGTCTGTCAGTTTTTGACGAAGTACTGTCCTTTGTTCTAACTTTGCTCATTATAATGTCATTACAATACAAAAACACGTCTGTCCCAAAGGCTACCTGCCTCCAAAGTGTGACCACCCCTCGCTGAGCTTGCACTATGAATTTCTTCATCTATATCTTTAAAAGGGAAGCAAGAGAAATTTACACCAATCATACTAAACGTATTTATGAGTCGAGTCACTCAAGCTCCACTTTGAAGGTAAAAATTATTATAGAAATGGTTTAAGTAGCGTGGGATGTCAAGTAAGACATCATCGTGAACAAGTCAGGGTGGATACTATCGCTGATTATCTCTGACTCCTGGGATCAGTTGACAGGCTGAACGTTGCTTCCCCCCCATAAGGACACCTTTGGATAAGATCCGAACTTTCTGAGTATTTCCCCAGGAAACTTAGCAATTTTACTGAGCTGCTCTTTAATCTGACACTTTTTGTATATCTGCACATGATTTGCAGACAGTGAATTTATCACTGGCAATCCACAAGAACCTGTACTTCTATTGCTCTCAATAAACTGCACTATTCACGTTGTTAGTTGCAAGAGTCTCTCATTGGGCACCACCCATGGCATGAAGCCATGGAGCGTGACTAGCTGGGGAGTGCAGTGTGCTGGTAGTGAATCCACAGCTGTGATAGTTCAAATACACTGAACATGACCAGACTAATAGTGTCAAATTGGACATCACTCAGAATCTAAACCTAGCCTCCCCCAGCCCCTATGATATCATGTCAACTCATTTCTTAAATACCTCCAGGGATGATGATTCAACTACCTCCCCGGGCAGGCTGTTCCAATGCCTCACCACTCCCTCTGTAAAGAATTTCTTAATTTCACCTCCCTTGCTGCAACTTCAGGCCATTTCCCCTGGTTCTGTAATTAGTAACTACGGAGAAGAGTCCAACAGCCACCGCTCTACAACCTCCTTTCAAGTAGTTGTAGAGGGCAATGAGGTCCCCCCTCAGCCTCCTCTTCTCCAAACTAAACATGCTCAGCTCCCTCAGCCTCTTCTCATACGACTTGTTCTCTAAGCCCCTCATGAGCTTGGT
>WTSP01027509.1:1190-19760 GCA_025331215.1 Actenoides lindsayi | reverse complement strand
TTAATAAAATAATTCTTTAATAAGAATTATACATTTTATCACTTATCTTGAAGAGGGAGATCTTTGCTCTTGCATATGATAATGGAATTTGAGTTCTAACATTGATTCTTTATTACATCACATTTTGAAATACATTCAGAATAGACAAAATGTCTTTTGGGCAAAAAAAAAGTATGAACAGAAGTAACATTTAGTCAAACCGGTCCAACATTTGTTTAGTAGGCTGAGATTTTCAATATATTACCAGAGTAACTCGAATTTACAACCAGACTCAATTTTTTCTATCATGCATTACAGGGTATAGGCATGGCTACTTTCCCTTAGATACAGGCCCTGCTAAATGTATCTGCAAGTTTTGTACAGGAATCATTGTGTTGATGCTGGCTGCATGTTTCAAAACTAACAAGTGTTAATCACTGGAGGTTCATCTATTGTAGTACATCTGCTAAGTGTAGCTCGCCTGTAAGTGCACAGAGCACACAGGACACTGGCAATCAGCGCAGCCCACAGAAGACAAAGCACAGAATGGCATTCAATGCAGTCACCTATCTATGTAATAGTGTTCTGGTGGCTATGGGATTCTTTCTTGATAGTATTTCTGGGCTGGAGCATTTTTCATATATATTGTGAGAGGGCTGTTGACAGTGTGTTTTCAAAGCTAGATCCTGACTCTATGAGAAGAAACTTGATAGGTTACACTTTGATTATCTTTCCTGTAAGTTTACTTCTGTTGGGTTTGAGGTTTTTTGCTACTGTCCTTTTCCAACTGATGAATATAAGACTTGCTCTATGAATAAACAATTATAAAACATGACTGAAGTGATAGAAGACTGAAAATAAATAAATTTCCCAATATATAAGTGCAAAATCTATCATAATACTTAGAATTAACACTTTCAGTCTGTGACTGAAATAGTTATTAAACTGTCAGTTGTTAAAACAACCATGCAATTCTTAATATCTGGCAAGTTCCAAATATTATTTTAGATATTTGTGGTAGCTCTTTCTCTATGCTGGGCCACTTCTAGATAGTGCTACAAATTATAATTCTTAAACCTTTTTCTATCTTTCTCCTTTAACCTTGACTATAAGTGATTTGGATTTACATCTCACCTCTTCAATACTCTAAAAGATTTCTGCCTGTTCATCTAACCTTAACGGTATTTATCTCACTGTCCAGCAATTAAGACAGTGAATGGCATAAATATCTTCTTTCAGACTATAAGTCTTAAGGAAAGATTTTTCTTTACACCTCTCCTTGACTCCATTTCAATTGCTCTCTGTTTTTTATTCTTTGCCATATTATTATCATCTTTACACACTTACTTTGAACTCTCCTTCTCCTTCTATATTTCTTATGCTGGAAAATCTGCCCATGGTCAGCTAAGTAATAATGTCTAGACACAAAACTATATTAACTTATATCAATATATCTGCACTAATAACCCCTTACTCTGTCCTTGCATCTCCAGGAGCTTACTGAACCTGCATCACTTTATAATACATCAAAATTAGAATTCTACAGATTGCTTATTTAGAAATAAATACTTGACCTTACTGTTCCAATAATCAGAACTAATGTTAAAGTAAACTGGAAGTAGTTTTCAGTATTTCAGTGACCTGAGTCACCACAGTTGCCTCTATTCCATCACCAATAGTTCAACTTTCAATCCTTTAAACTTTTTCCAAATGGCTGCACATTACACAGCTTTTTATCTTTTACACCATATCGATCTTTTCACCACTAATTTATCTGTAAACTGCTTTTAAAATGTTACATAATTCTACAATATTTCCATGTCTTAACATACAATTCTTTGCAATGGGTATGTGCACAACTACACAAAAAGATATAATACTAATAGAATTGTATAACTCTTTATTATAATTACCAATTGCTATTTAGAACTTACCTCAACATTTTCTCTTGCTTTACTTGCCTGGCTTGATATACTTGCTCTGGCTGCAGGAAGTAACTTGTGGATTCCAGCAAAATGACCCTGCAGTGTGGCAAGTACACATAATTGACACATTTTTAATTTGCAGAATGAAGACAAAAGTCAGTTTATTCTAACTTTTGAATGAAGACTTGGTAAAGAAGATTATTATTTTCAAATGGAGATACTTTTAAAGTACTGTACACATGTACAGGCACCCACACACCTAATTCATTCACTTTAAAATACACTTCATCATTTTCTTTGCACTCTCAGACAACAGTAAAACTGGAAGGAAGATTACAGAGCATGTAGGAAAATATAGAAGCCAATGTCAACTATTCTAGCACTAGCTGTGGATCTGAATTCAAACTTTTTGATAGAGTTATGATAATTTACATGAACATTAGTTGATTCTCTGCCCAAGCACTGAATCTGCTATTTAGAAAAAAATAATAATGACCATTACTTATTATAGTAACAAATAATTTTTATTTTAGATTACTGGTTCAAATGTTGCCCAAATTGATAACAACTTCAAGTAGTTCTCATGTAGCTTTTGAATGATATACACAGAAATAAATTACTTCACCTACTTTATTCTTTCCAAGAGTTATCTATATCATAGAACTGATTACAGACAGCCTCACTGACCACCTCAAGGACTCAAAAAAAAAAAAAACAAACAGACAGAAGTTAAATAAACTCATATGATTCCCGCATACAAGATTTATGCCAGAGCACATTGCTGGAGCACTGAAAGCAATCCTGTTACAGGTATCTATCTATACCAAACCCATTCTGTGGGAGGAAGAGAAATACAATTTGCAGCTAATGCAATGTATATTAAACATATCAGTAATGCAAGCTAAAAATTTTATGAAAAGTGTTTCTTGTAAATAAATGAGTGACATGAACCAATACTAAGCTCTATAGACTAAAGATAAAATATGGAGTCAGATCACATAAACAGATTTTAAAGGGGCACAGCACTGTGTTTCTTTAGTGTTAAGTAAAGAACCATTTATAACTCTGCAGTTGTTGTTACATCTATGATGAATACAAATGAAAAATTAGATTAACTGATAGTGTGCAAGCCCCAAGGCAAAAACATGTTTTTTTCTTTTGCATGCTTAATAATTTAAACAGCAGGATAAAGCAGATTGGGGAAAAAATAACCAACTATTAATTAACATGGTTTGTTCCTCTTTGAAATTCTGCTGGACCTCAGCCAAACATGAAAAATACAAGCAAGGTCCATGAACTCCATTTGATTAAAGCTCTGGCTTTACTGCTTACACTGTGATGGATTTCAATTAAGGCTTATTTATCTTCTTTATTCATTATGATGGCTTCCACTTCATAGTGCTTGTAACAATTTTGGTAATGTAAATCCCTGTAAATTAAACTCAAGGTTTTACATTTTTAAGGAAATGATGGAAAAGACTCGATAAAATAGCATGATCATTACAGTTTTGTCTTTAAAGCATTGTCTACCTGAATACACCATCACTTCTGAAGGGATTATTAACATTTAGGGTAACTTTCTTCAGCTCATAACATGGGGATTTGCATTTTAATATCGCCTAAAAGACAACAAAAATTTATATCAATAAAAAAAAAAAGTTGCAAAACTACATTTGTGCATAATACACAAAGGAAAATATTACAAATAAGACTAGAACCATGTGTTTGGGCCACTGGTGACTGCAGAATTAACATAATTTAAATGCTAGGCTGTGTTGACAGCAAAAAACCAGTTAAAGACTATTTCTTTTTAAACATGCTTTAAACTTCACCACATTTTAAATGCTTTTCCAATGACAGCACAAAGGCAAGAATCAAGCTATCATCTTATTTCCTTATCTTTATATGTCCTCTATTTTTTCCTCTTGCCCTAACCTTCCTTTCTAACATCAGTACCTTGCTATGGTATAAACAGATTTATGTAAAAAAAACCCCAAAAACAAAACACCATCTAAGTTCAGAAGACCTGCTCAATTAATGTTTGATAACAAATGCTGGAACATATGCCTAACTCCACTCTTACTTTTTCTGGGATATATCGTAAATCTACAGAGTGCCTAAAGATTGATAGCACAAATAAACCTACCAACATCTAACAAAAGTTACTGTCCATCTACATATGACAACTAAAATCACTAGGCTGAAGCATATCACCACCTCTGCAATCCAATTTCCAAAAGCATTCATATGCTGAAAGTGTTTCAGGTTCATTTTCAGAGCAGTCAGTGCAAAATGTTTAAATTTATTCAAGATCTAAGTCTTCTTTCCAGCCTTAGGAATCTTAGGTATTCCTCTAGGCTTTTCTCTGCATGTACATAGGTTAATTTTGGAAACCTGAAAATTCACAGGTAAAAGGTTAATGCTGATGGTAACTCACGTTTTTATTCTTACCTCATTTCAGTTTTGTTTTATACAATATACAGATGAACAATATTTTTGTGACAGTATTAATCATACACCCATAAACTTACGGCAGGATCAATATGTTTGACTTCAGATTTCAGAAAGAATGTCAGTGTGACACCATGTATTCCACCCACACTCTTTGAGGTCAGTAGCAACACAGCTTCAGCAGGGCACAGAAAACGACTAGTAAATTCCACATTTATACTTGTTTGTCTCCTAGGCAAAATAATAATAGTAACAAAAATAATAATAATAATAGTAGTTCAAGTAGGCACAAAATCATGACTCAGAAATCGCTCAGAGATGTCATTTCAGAAGCACATTTTAGAGTCTTTAGGGAAAGGGGTTAGAAAAGAATCTAATTTGTTTCTTTTGAAATACTTTGTTTTGTTCAATATTCTGCCTAAGAGCACGTTAAAACAGTCTAATAAAAGAACTATATAGATAGAAAAATACCAATGTTGAGTCCTTATTGGTTTTCATGACCTTGGCATGTAGCTTAATTTTTCTTCCCAGACATACTAGCACAAGAAGTTCTATTTCCTTATAATATTACCCTTATAGTCAGTTACCATATTATTTACTTCGTGGTTCCCTATTTGAATAGGTTTTTGTGAGTTAGACAATCAGACAACCTGTTATGCATGTCTTAGGAAGATCTAGATGTTCTTAATCAAATTCTCATTGAATATTGAGAAAGGAATGAGTAAAAAAAGAAAACCTTCAAATAAAGCTGAGAAATTAAGAGGTGAAAACCCAAAGTTCTCTCATACAAGCAACAGCTCGGATCTCTGATGGGAAATTGAAGAAGGGAAGACCACATGGAATGAGAGTTTAGACTAGGTAAGAGTTAAGTGAGACTTGATTTGCATTAGTCCTGCAACTAAGATCAATAAGAAAAGTTTAGTGGCTGAAGCATGCACTTTGAAGCTCTCAAAGTCACTCACTGATTTTGAGATTAATGTTTTAAGATTGCATGAACATTTGAAAAATTATAGTGTGTAGGTTTTTCTAAAAGCAGAGCAGTAAAACCTAAATGTATTCTGCCTTTCTACACATATGACCTGAGCAGAGAGAGCTTTCTCTAAACAGATAAAGACCTTTATTTTGGAGTTGCAATAGAACACCTCAAAAACATACCAAAAATGTCAGCTGACTGGTTTATACTTTGTAAAGTTACTCTATGTAGCTTAAAGAAATTTTAAAGTTTACTCCACAACAACCTGTATGAAAGAGAAGGCAGAAAGAAAACAACTTATAGGAAAATCTTGAAATTTCTTAATTTACCCAATCTGATATTACTTAAATAATGCTTCAAAGGAATTATTAAAATACAGGAAAAGGCTGTATTCATAAACTGCAGATTTGTTAGTTGCCTTTCTTGAAGACATAGCAGATACTAAAGTAAAAAGGAAGGCTCTAACCCAACTCAGTCTTCCCCATTAAGCAATTAATAGGAACTGTGAAGCCTGACAGAAAAGAATTTAAATAGAGGGCAGAGGGAAATTATGTCTGATTTGTTGGTCTTATGCTAACTGGGAATTCTAAATCAGAGGCAATCAACTAACAGTGGTACATGAAATATGCCTATTATGTATTGTATGTATATATATTTACATAAGCAATTGGTGGAGGACTTGTAATAGCAATCAGAACACTACATCTTCAATGGAATCATGTTAATTTACATTTGACTTATAACTTTAGTAATAACTATTTTTCAAGGGAGCTCAATGCACACAGCTCCTCATGTAAGTTGAGCAATCACAATGATGGCAGAAGTTCTATAAACTTACTTTGATAGTAAGTAGTGGCAGCATTTGTCTCTGGAAGACAGCTGCTGTCAAGGAAACTTTCTGGGAGGTCCTTCACAGCAATTCTTATGATGGACCGGGGGAAAATTAAAATGAAAGAAATAAAACATAAATAACATTATTTCTTAAACCTGCCTTGGGACCTGAGAACTGGATGGTGATAAATCACAAAATCAGAATGGTAGGCTCTGGAAGGGACCTCTGGGGATTGTTTAGTCTAACCTCTCTGTTAAAGCAGGTTCATTTAGAGCAGGTTGCACAGGAACACATGCAGTTGGGTTTTTAAGGTCTCCAGCGAAGGAAACTCCACAACCACTCTGGACAACCTGTTCCAGTGTTCCATCACCCTTGCAGTAAAGAACACCGGTATCTTAAAAAAAAATTCTGGGCAAGATCAGAAGAATTAGACCTTTAAGCCTCAAATCTATACAATGCAATATTGCAGTAAGAATTGAAAAGAATAAAAGCATAAGGTTAAGTATAACTGATGTCTACTGTAAGTAAGATCTACATAAATAAGATATAGCTGTCAGGAGTCAACACCTGTAAAATGTAGTCCTGCCTTATAAAAGTATGAGAGTTCATTGAAGGAATTCAACAAGAACATGATCAAGGGTGATTTAATTCTATTACTAACAATGTCCCTTTCCATAGACTTACAAGGAAATTAGCAGACAGGAAAGAAGTAAGGAAACATAATATAGGAACTAACACTTCTTATTATGTAGGAAGGCCACTAACAGAGTCCTCAAGGGTCTGTAACAACTGGAAAGCAAGAAAGTTTACTCATGTTCTAAGTTGCTCCAGCTTGTAAGAACTAAGGTTGACAGTGCAATGACTGCAGTACCACAAAACGACAAAGAGATAATATGATGAGGACTTCTGTGTTTAAATAAAATTATGGCCTCCAAACCATTATAATTCAACACTGAGAACTTGGGATTTCTGACAGATAGATTTATGAAAACATCATCACTGTGCTGGGAAACATCCAATAAACCAAATGAAGTATTAGTAATAATTACAAAATGAACAGACAACATAGATTACCATTAGGCCACTAGATCCCACCCAAAGGGCTCAAACTTTAATTACTTTTTGCACCTCTTTACCTCAGAAAAGGACATAGAAGAATTGAAAAAAGCTTACCAAGTTACAGAAAGTATGACTATTAGTATCAGAATTAACCCACCGTGATCTCTAGGCTAAACACCTATGATAAAGGAGTATGATATTGCTCAGAATTCTCATTATGTCAATTCTGAGAATCAGTGATGAAATCCTGGAAGTTCTGAAAATCGGGTTCTTACAGCTTTCTGCTGCAGAGCCACCCAACATTACCATTTTTGAAAGTGAAGAGTTGTTAAGCCCCCCAGAATCTGAAGCTCTTAAGCCATTGTGCCATTCAAAAAAATCCTGGAAAAAGCATGCTGGGATTGCAAGCTCCCAGAGAAGTATACTGTCTAGGACATCCACTCTCAAAACCACTTTAAGGATCAAGCTTTGAAGAGTCTACTCTGCTCTTGTCACAAATAAGTATGACAGGGAAATAGAGCAGATGGAACATTCTGCCTGATCTTTGCCCTCTGGCTCATGCAGCAGCAGAGAAAACTGATTTGAATTCTGAACTGCTGCCTTCTGTGGCAAAGACAGCATCAGGGAAAACACAAAGTTCCTTTGGGGTTTTTTCTCTAATCGTCTGTGTTGTGGTTAATGTAAAGTGAGTGAAAATTCAGCTTGTGGAACTGTTCTATAATTTTGTTCATTTTCATGTTATTATAACTAGCTCCATCCACACCCATTTCAGTTGATACACTGTAGAAGCCAAAAATTCTTAATTTATCAGCTCAGCATGTATCACCTTTCAAAAAACCAAGAAAACTATTTCTCTCTTTTTTTATTTGTTATACTTCAGTTTAGGAAAAGAAGGATAAAGCATTGTTTGAAGGGATCAAATTTGCAGAGTTTAAAGCAGACAGGTATCACTAGATAACACAACCAAAAGTAGTTATACATTGCAGGCCATTATGTTCAACTGCATTATCCTTCAGTAGCTTCTGATAACTACCATTGGGTAGAAGCATTTTTCTGAGAAAGCTCCCTGTACCATCTGAGGCAGAAGGCTGCATTAGATAACTTTCCCAGGTCATTTCCTGCACTGTTTTCAATATTCTGTGATTTTCAGAAACCTTACTGTGGATGAATTTGTCATTCAGTTAGTTTCTTCCCCTCAATAGATAATCATCTCCACTACCTCCAGGTTGAATTTGTACAACTCCAGCTTCAAGCTGTTCTTCCTATAAAAAGTTTTATTCTATATTGTTTGCAGTTAAACATGTCCCTTTCCCAGGAAGGTACTTTTACATACTGATGAAGTTATCTTCATCATTTCTCTTGTTAAGATACTCAAACTTATAGACATGTCTACACCGCAAAAGAGAGCTTAGAGATATTTATGCTATTACTGTTGTGAACTGCAAGTCTATATAGCACAGTGCAGTGCCCTGGAGAGTGGAATCTCAGATCAAAGATTAATTACATTATATGCAAGAGCTGACACTCAGTTGCACTGAGAATGTTCTGATGCATCCTGAAAGCCAGAGCAGAATGACAGTATAGTCTTAGGAAGATTTCCATGATTAAAGCCAGTTTCATCTCAACCAATTGGTATAAAAGATATATTATTGACAGATACTGGGTGTAGGGAGCAAGGTTTTGGTAGAAGAGGGCTGTAGGGGCATCCTCTGTGAGAAGAGACCAAGAGCTGCCCTGTGCGCAACACACGCAGTTCCAGGTGACTCCATAGTGGACTCACTGCAAGACACAGCTGAGCCCATTGGCCAAGCTGGCAGCACCTCTGTGAAAGCATATCTAGGAAACAGGGAAAACCATCAGAAAGGTAGAGAAGTGAAGAGAAAGAGTATGAAACAGCAGTGGGAAGTTCAAGGTCAGAGAATGAGAGAAAGAAATGGTACTCCAGCTGCTAGAGCAGATATTTCCCTGCAGCATGTGGAGAGGACCACATCAGAGTAGATATCCACATTGCAGTCCACAGGGGGCCTCGTGACAGAGCAGGTGGATATTTCCTGGAGGAATTGTGATCCATGGATAGCTCATGCTAGAACAAATTTTTCCTTAAGGATGGCAGCCCATGGAAGGACCAACAGAGCAGGAAAAAAGCATGAGAAAGAAGGAGAAGCAGAGAAGAACTGTTACGAAGTGATAGCAGAAAGGGTGGCAGGGGGAGAAGTAAGGAATGAAGGAGTGAAGTTGAGTCTGGGAGAAGGGGGTGGGGATGAGATGAGGTGATGTTTTAATTTTTAGCTTTGTTTCTCACTACAAAATTCTGGTTTAATTGAGAATGAATTAAAACAATTTCCCCTAAGTTAACTGTGTTTTGCCTGTGGTGGTCATTGGTAAGCAGTCTCCCTGCTTATCTCAACCCAAAAACCTTTCTAGAAATTTTTCTCCCCTGTCCTATTGAAGAGAGGGAGTGAGAGAGCATTTGGTTGGGTGTCTGGCAACCGGCCAAATTAAACCCACCACAGCCTTCTATGAGTTTCTCCAGCTAGTAGTGGACGACAGTATACATTGCCATGTTTCTCTGAAAATACAGACAAACATATACAACATATTATTGTCACTTCATTATTATTAGTTTAAAATCATTGGCAGTGACTTTATACAACTGAATATCAATCAGGACTAATAGCAATAACCCTACACATAATCAATTAAACAGAGTTGTTGGTTTATTATTCACATTACTACACATTCCAAACCCACCTATGGTATTATGATCTAATTATAGCACCTACAAGACTCCTAGACATACTACTGGTGCTTGGAGTTCTCAAACACTTCCATCAGAATATTAAGAAAGCTCTTAATTACAAAGACCCTATTTTTCATAAGAACAGCAGATCCAAGCTTAAAGTGACAGCTTTTAATACATTGGGACAAAAATATTTATTAGACACAGATGACTCCTCTAATGATATGAAGGCTTTCATTCTGCTCTTAAAGCTCTTTTGAGCTAAACTGCAAATGTCCTACTGATAAATTACTCTGGATTTGTTCTAGGTTAAGAAGAAAAAGCTTGATATTTATACTGACTAATTTTTCTCTGTTTGCAGTTGAAGACATTTCTAGTGTTCCACTACTATTCAGTTAGTGGCTTTATATTTCCATAATGCTAAACTTACTAATAACATTGACAAAAATTATTACTTACTTAGGGGCAAGGGTGACAGTGTTTCCTTTGGATAATGAGAAATCAGCAGCATCTCTTCCTACAAGAATAGCGTTGTATCTTAAAATTTTACTGCTTGGGTTTTTGAGATGCACCTAACATAATGACAACAACAACAACAAAAATCAGACTATTTTTATTCAATTTTTAGAGTATAAAAGGTCTTAGCTAAGTTCCAAAATAGAAACTAAGTATATCACAAAATAAGAAAGTACTTCAAATAATTAGATAGATCAATCATTTTTCTTTCTAAAGAGTATAGACTTCCCACAGACTATTCAATCTCGGTTTTTCTAAGTACTCTTTATGAAGAGTACACTGCACACCTATGCTTGTTCATCTCCTATTCCTCCATCTTTGATCTCAGATTTGTAGATTTTTTTACATGCTTACGAGCATAGGGAAAAGACAGTAGCAAAAGTCAGAATCTCAAGCCTGAAAAGAAAAAAAAAAAAAAAAAAGACGACGCATGCTTCCATCTTCTATAGTTAGTAGCCAAATGACATTAAATCTATTAATTTTTGTTGTAGTGTATACATAATATAAACACATATTTACATACAGTGTTTTAACCTTGTACTTCTACAAATCTAAATTCAATCTTATCAGTACCTGTTTAACAACAGTTGAATGAAGAGCTCCTGCAAATTCTATAGTGTTCTTGGGTAAGTAGTGAGGGAGATTTTCATATAGGTAGACACACAGAATAAGCATCATGATTGGGTTTGGATCACAGATGTCAGTGGCCTAATATTGAAAACAAAACAAAACGAAAGAAACACAAACCCAAACCAGAACTCCAGTTAAAATTTTGCCTGTATAGTTTAGAAAAATGAACATGAAGAAGAAAAAAGTGCAAGGTAATTCTTATTATAGAAATATTTTCAACTTAACTTTCAATAACTGGGTTAGGCCCACAGGTGAGATGAATATGAATCTAAACAAAAAACTAATTCTTGAAGACTACTGACATGCTCTGGTAATAAACCTAGGCTTTTTTACCCACAGTTTATCAAAAACAGATGTTCATTTTATAAAAATGAATCATAACAGAAAATAAAATTCACTGACTGGAAAAACACATTCCTTTACTTTCTTAAAAAAAAAGTCTTTTAAAATCTTTTGGTTTACTATGTAAAATACTATCCCAAACACTCCTAGATAGAGTTTTGCAACTGATTATAAAAACATTGTCACCATCCAATTAACAACTACATAGTTATTTTTATCATAGATACCAAGTTACTTGACAAAATGTAGCGAGTATTACTGCATCTTAAATATTTGATTTATGGAAATTAATTTAAATGACAACTGCAAAACATGTGAAAGCTTCAGTCTTCAGAAATTCTGTTAAGTCACTGAAGAAGTAGAAACTCCTCCATCAAATACATGACTTTTTCAAAAGGCTAATCAAATAATAAAGAGACTTAAGGACATAAGTATCTTCCCACGAACACAGTCAGGAAAGATTTGGCTCCAGGTTTAAACAAATAAGATTCTGTACTTCCTAAATCAAGCTAATTAAAGTAAGTATTTTAAAACTCCATTACAAAACTTAGTAACTTATAATATAATGTTATTATAATGAAGTTGTCCATAATATAATAAGTTTTTACAAATGCAGTTAAATGTCTCTCCTGAATTAAATATCAAGTCATACTGAAAAATACACACACTTGGGAATAGATTTAAACAGAAAACCACTGCATTAACATGTAATGCCACTGAATGGTGCTTTTTTCAAACAAAACATAATACTTGGAACCCTTACATAAATGTGAATCATTCAGTACAATATTTTGAAAAAGACCCTCCTTTGCATAATGCCTAGACAGTGACTACCACTCTAAATCCTCTCACCTTATAGGAAACACTTCACCCAAATTTCAAGAAAAAAGCCCTGATCTATCATGCTGTTGTTGATTGTCACTGTCACACTCTCTAAGCAGCTTCAATGAGTAGCACATAACCACAGGTAACATCCCATCAATCAAGCTTCCTTCTTCACAGGGTTTCATCATATCATGAAATTGCAGCTGTAAACCACTCAAAGAATACACAATGTACGTTTTTATTTATTTTAATATCAATGTGTACATTACATAGAAGCATTGTATCATCAAGAATCATCATTGTATCATCAGTCATAGAATCGTTTCAGCTGGAGAAGACTATTAAAAGCATCAACTCCAACCATTAACCTAACACTGCCAAGCCCACCAATAAACCATACCCCTAAGCACTACGTCTACATGTCTTTTAAATGCCTCCAGGGATGGTGACTTCACCACCTCCCTAGGCAGCCTATTCCAGGGATTAACAACCCTTTCTGTGAAGAAGCTTTTCCTAATATCCAACCTAAAAATTCCCTGGCACAACTTCAGGCCATTTTCTCTTGTCCCATCACTTGTTCCCTGGGAGAAAAGACCAACACCCACCTCACTACGACCTACTTTCAGTTAGTTGTAGAGAGTGATAACGTCTTCCTTCTAAGCCTCCTTTTCTCCAGGCTAAACAACCCCAGTTCCCTCAGCTGCTTCTCATGAGACTTGTTCTCTAGACCCTTCCCCAGCTTTGTTGTCCTTCTCTGGATACACTCTAGTACCTCAGCGTCCTTCTTGTAGCAAGGGGCCCAAAACTGAACACAGTATTGGAGCTGCAGCTTCAATAGTGCCAAGTACAGGGGCATAATCATTTCCTCCAGACCTGCTGGCCACGCTATTTCTCACACAGGCCAGGATGCTGTTGGCCTTCTTGGCCACCTGGGCACACTGCTGGTTTATGTTCACCCGGCTGTTGATCAACATCCCTGTGTCCTTTTCCACCAGACAGCTTTCCAGCCACCTGTAGTGTTTCATGGGGTTGTTGTGACCCAAATGCAGGACTCAACACTTGGTCTTGTTGAACCTCATGTTGGCCTCAGCCCACTGATACAGTCTGTCCAGGTCCCTCTGAAGAGCCTTCCTACCCTCAAGCATATCTATGCTCCCACCCAGCTTCATATCACCCGCAAACTTACTAAGGGTGAACTGAATCCCCTCATCCAGATCACTGATTAAAGATATTAAACAGAACAGGCACCGGTACTGAGCCCTGGGGAACACAACTCATGACTGGCTTCCAGCTGGACTTAATTCCATTCACCACCACTCTTTGGACCTGGCCATCCAGACATTTTTTCACCCAGAGAAGAGTACACCCATTGAGCCATGATTAGCCAGTTTCTCCAGGAGAATACCATGGGAAACAGTGTGAAAGGCTTTACTGAAGCCCAGTTAGACAACATCCACAGCCTTTCCCTCATCCACTAAATGGGTCACCTTGTCATAGAAGGAGATCAGGTTAGTCAAGCAGGACCTGCCTTTCATAAACCCATGCTGACTGGGCCTCTTTTATAGCACTGGCAAATTTAATTTTTAAGTGGGCTTTGGCATAAAGTCGACGTCTTTTAAATCTGCAGGGTCATGTGAGATAAAACGAGACACTTTTAAATCCCAAGACATTACGTTATGAAACAGCTGTTCTACTTGTTTTTTGAAGTTACTAAGAACTCAACAACCTCTAGGAGATACTTCATGTTCAAATTCATTAGCAATAAGAAAAAAGAGCTTTTTCTAGTCAGCAACTATAGAAAGTTTTGCATCCATTTCTAAGGACATGAACAAACAAACCTCAAACATAACATTCTTTTGTAGCACAGGGGCACTTAGGATATTGAAGACTACATTATTTTCACACTGTCTAAACAAACAAAAAGACAAAATAAAGCAAAAATATATCTTAAATGGTATGCCTTTTTTGTTTATCTGAAAGAGGAATGAAGAGCAATACATAACCACTTTTAGTCAGAGCATCAGGGCTTTTTGCACCAGCGTTATTTACAATACCAATTTTATTTAGAAAAAAAGTATGCTATAGGGGACATGAATCTGTGTCAGAACTGTGTATACAGCAGACATATCAGTAAAAAAAGGTCTAGAAAAAAATGTCTGTAGCTTGCAGGCAAAAAGGGAATTGCAGAGTTGCATATAATTAACAGTGTGCTCTCAATGTTCAGCAACATCCATCCTCTAAAACCTACTGTAAATAATAAAATCTCCCATTCACAATGTTAGCCCCCATTGTGTGTCAGGAAATCACAGCTGAGTTGGTAACAGCAGACAGCTCTCTCTAGATAAGCAATAGTCATACCAATTACTGCTGCATAAGTATAGTTCCCATATGTACAAAAATCTCTCGCATGCATTGTAAACACAAACATATTTGCTGATTCACGACTCACATGATACCAGTAAACCTAGTATATAATTTCTCTGCGCATACATACTTTCCTCAAGATAAGCTTTCTAAGGAAGGTCTTGTAATGTAATCAGAAAAATCAGTGATGCCTGTAATGTATTAGAGATGAAGCAAAAACTCACAGGAGAAGAATGTACAGTGATACTGTGAGATGCCTTATGAGAACAGGGCAATTCTAACTGAATTTTGCCAGGTGACTCCAGCTGTGTTAGTATGGAGAGAGAATGTGATACTCCAATGGAAGCCTTGGTTATCTTTTCTGGATAGGTTAAGAATGCCATAAAAAATGGTAATGTCACACTTTTAAGGAAATCAGATTAATAAAAAAAAATTAGAAGTAAAGACAGACCATCTAATAAAATGTGACATTAATTGAACTATATTGAATAAGGAGCCTAGGGTTGTGGCAGAACCACTTTTGTGAAATATTTTAGAAATTTTGCTCTTTTTATAAAAAAAAAAAAATAAAAAAAAATCACTCTAGATAACACATTTTGTTCGTGGGTAAATTTTATTACCACCATACCTTTTTAGGACCAAAACCTCTTAATAGTAAACTTTGAGGATAAATTTATATCACCTTGATTTTCTTTTGATACTTTGTCAGTGAAGTCTCATTTTAATACTTACTGTCAATAGTATAAAAATTACCAAGGATCTCTGAAAATAACAAATATTCCTATACATTAATATTTCTTCCATAAATTACATGGTACCAGCTTTTCACAGGATCATACTTTCAGTCCCCACATTATTTTATTTTTATGACCAACTCTATTCTTATCCTCAACATGATTACATGCTTATTGCCTAAGTGAAGAAACTCTTAAATATTTTCTTAATTGATTCTTACAAGGTAATTTTCACAGTGAACCCTCTATCCCAGAGCCTTAGTACTCTCCAGCAGATTAATCAAGAGAATGGCTACTCTTTCTAAAGCATCAGGATGAGCAAACAGAACAACTATTTAGTCAGTCACCTGCTCTCTGATGCAAGTACATGTAGAAATATTATTTGCATTAGTCAATGTGCCATCTTAGTATATGTCTGCTTCTACATGAGCCAATTTTGTTTTTTACTGAGTGGGAGAAATGCACCACATTTGAGTCTACAACAAGAAATGCAGCAATTCTTTCAATCTAATAAAATGCTTGTACAGGTACAGGTACAAGCCTTTTCAGTATTAAGAAAATAAAATAAAAATTCAAACTCATGAAACATCTGAAAAAAGTATGACTTCATTGTTTCCAAAACATGATTGACTATAGATACAGGGCTTACATTTATTGGGTTTTTTTCTCACTTACATTCATATTTCTTTAGAGCTATAAAAATATTTTTGCATAATTAACATCAAAATTCTCCCTTTTTTTTTTTTTTTCATTTTTGAGAATGGAAAATTCTAGCTGCTTTTTTTTAATCAGGAGATTATAACCCTGAAATAGTCAACTCAATAAAGGAACTCCATGGCAAGAACTAGTCCCCTGTGGACTCCTACTAGGAACTCTGAAATGAAAGTAAAAAATTAATTCTCATTATCAGAAGCTTTTGGATAACTGCAGTTACTCTACTTCCCAAATATTAATGAAGAGAGTTCTCAAGAGATATCACATTTATTAGCCACATGGGCTGAAAAACGGAGAAAACTTTTTTGCCTCTTCTGGACTGTCTTTTGTGTAGCAAGAGGTGTATAGACATACCTACCATTTTAACTATCTGAGTTAATTTTTATTTCCACGTTAAAGTTTTACACTCAAGTATATATTGCAGTGCTTCTATAAACCAGCCAATTCAAGTTCATAATTACTAGAAGGTCAAGATGCAATACAGTACTTTACAAAAAAGTAAATATATATTCCAAAGAGTAGAATACAACACTCAGTCTATCTTCAAATTTTGCAGAAAGACCCTAGTTCCTCCAGTTAGTTCCTCCTGCAGGTATGGCAATAAGCAGTTCAATGAACATTCCTTGTCAGAATACAAAAGCAGATGTAATGACATTGATCAAGGATCCATAAGATCTAAATGCTTATGGATCTCCTTGGAGTAGCAGAGACTGAGTATGTCGCTATTCTACCTCTGCCAACAGAGCAGTTGCTTGAGTAAAGACTGAAAGAAATTGGGCGAATGAAGTGGTCTTTCCATTGACATAACTTGCCAGCTTCCAGAAATTAGTGGATTAAGGATTTATTGATTATTGCTAAACACCTCTCTGTCATAATTTTACATTCTTCTCTATTTCATTCTTACATACAGAAATATACCTGAGTGTCAGTAACAGTTTATGAATTACTTTTAATTAGAAATTGTTTATTGAGTTTTCCTCCTCTTTTGATGCTATTAAAATGCAATATTGGCTGAAATCTATTGCCAAAAACATAGGACCATAGAAAGCAGCTGAGATTTAAGTCCTAAGGCAGGAGGTCTAAGAAAGCAAAATGAAGCATTACTGAGCACAAGTACAAATAACTCCACCCTCAAACAGCTTTTACTTGATGAGTGGTGGACCAGAAACTGGCAAAGATTTTCTTCAGCTAGTAAAAGCTGCATTTTTACATAGTAATTTTGCGAGGAGAAAGGGTAGAAGTGGCAAATTATTTAGAACTACTGGAGCCACCTTCTTCCAACACTATGTAAAAAACCCCTCAGTAGCTTAAAGCAAATATACTGTGTAGAAAAACCTTTATACAATATGAGAACCTAAGAGCAGCCTATTGATATAGACCATAGGCCAAAAAAACACTACTAAATGATGCCTAAATGAAAATGATTATACAGTAAGTAAACATACACTAAGTATTTTCCCAGGCTCAAGCACAAGACTTCCTAATCCACATATGATTTCTGTCTACTTAGCAATCCATTAGCTCCAAGGAGCACCAAGGCAGGAAGAGTTATTGCCTGCCTCCTCCCTCTTTTCTTATCCTGTGCCAGCCAAGTATTGCATCCTATTGCCAGCAGTTCTAGCACACCTCCTTCTCTAACCTTTCAAGAGAGCAAGTACATCACTGGGCACTGAAGTTTCCCTGTCATTCTCCATAGTTTCCTAGATAATGCTTATCCTCATAATTCTTGAGATTCATTTCACACACTCATGTAATCATATGCCTCATCTTGTATTGCTATTTGTTCCCATTGCCACTTTTTTAAGGTTTCAATTTTAGGATGCACTTAGTATGCAAAATAAAAAAAGTGTCTTCCCTGACAGAAGCTTTAAACCTGAAGTCTGAAAAATATTCTGATTTTTTCCATTCACTTATCTCAGTAATGGCTACTGAATGTTAATAAGTATTTGTAGGAGATTATTTCAATATAGCTGTAGTTTTATACTTCTACTGTTCATCTGTCCTGCATTTTCATTTAAGATTTCAAAGATGAAAGAGTAGATTGTCTGTTAAGTCTAACTTTCTTTTGCCACATACTTCTGCTCATTTCAAGGTAGATCAGAACTTATTCCCTCAGAAAATATTATTATGCTTTATCCTGTGCTGAATACATAAAGCTGTTACTCTAGGAATTCATTTAAAAGACAAAGAAATTCACAGTCTAAATATATTATTTGCTTTAAAAAATTCTGCGTTAGCAAACAATATCAATTAATAAAGTTTAATAGACTTATGCCTTCATTTGTACCATTAACAAAGTTTCTCCAAATATGAAAAAGCCTCTCACATTTCTTGAAGAGTTGGGTGCTTTTTATTCATGCTCTAATGTTGCCTAGTTAAAGAAAATCATGGAATCATAGAATCATAGAATTGTCAGGGTTGGAAGGGACCTTAAAGATCATCTAGTTCCAACCCCCCTGCCAACAGCAGGGACACCTCCCACTAGA